>OY744530.1:63851768-64119268 GCA_963556195.1 Sepiola atlantica
CATAGCATGATATCTCAGGTAAAAAGGACTCGATATTCAATAGAGTTATATCGATATTAAATAATAATAGACATTTAAGATTTCACATCGATGCCCTGATAGCATCCATCAGCAGAATTGTAACTAGCAGTATTATAAGGTTACATATTTATTCTATGTTACAATAACCATGTTTTTATGAATTGATTTTTCTCAAAGTTTATTTCGTATTTTCAAAAAACATTACATTTCTGTGAGATGTAGTTTTACGGCCGTTTCTTTTGTAGTGAATCAACAATAAATAGACTTTATGAACCTATTTAGAAAAAACTATAATTCTATATGATAACAAACTATGGAAAAGAAAATATATGGAAGATACTTTCGATAATACTATATAATAACCGGACACTACAAGATATCGGATTTGGTAGCGCTTTACATCATGAAAAAGCTTTATAAAAATCTCACACGTATGAAGTGAGGTTTATACGGAAATGATTAACTATTCTTCATCAACTATGACAATATAAGATTAGAGAATACCAAAAAAGAATATACATACTATTTTTTCAGAAATGTTGACCTTAAAGTAATAATGGGCATAAACAATTAAACAGTTAATTGCCTATACATCAGAACATATGAACAATATCACCCACCTAATCATGCTCTCTTTTATGTAGGTGTTTACTCAAATATCCCGGACCCCATTAATAAATATTTACTTACTAGTATTTCTAAGCGAATATTAAAGCTGTCATATAACGAGCCACTATCTAATAAAAATAAAATAATATTATAATAAAGCGTGCGCAGGATCTTATATACTAGAAAAATATGCTATATAAAAGTAAGCTCGGTAAATCTGTATGTGGATTCTAATATAAATATAGACGCACCTCACCTAATATCTTACAACATGACTATGGGAATTTATAGATAAAACAAAATTAGAATAAATACTAGTAATACGCGAGCTTCTGCATATAATACTCCACTTAACACAAGCGATCAATCGGAAGAACATATCACTAAGAAGATAAATATACGTAGAAACACACTTTGCCCCAATATTTCTCATGGCTTAAACATTCGCACTAACATATCTAAACATTTCCACAAAATTATCGAGTAAAATGTTCCTAAGAATAGAAGACTAGGTAAAATTATGAATGAAAAATACAGTAAAACATCTATAAACATAACATAACATATAGTGAGTTCAAATAACACTAAGGTTAACAAGAATATGAACTTAGATAGGAGTACAGTCAAGAATAACTCCCAACATAACTGTAAATATATGAATGAGTGCCATTTCGAGGGGACATTTTTAACTTAAAATATAGTGTATACATGTAACGTCATAGAATAAAACAGAATTAGAACATACATTGAGTAGACGGAATGTATTTTTAAGGGCAGGTTTAGAAACGATATACGTCTTTCAAAGAACCTTATACAAATTCAAAGAAGGGCTCTGCGACGTTAGCTAATCATGTAAGAGAATTAAATAGTAAGAATATCCAATCGAGTCTGAAATGCTCTATATTAGGTATAGCAGGGTAATACGAACCTAACAAGTTTTAGAGATATACCATCTGTATTTTAAAACTATACACTATTGTTATGTTCACAGACAATTTATTAAATAAAAACAGGAAGTGGTACAGAACTGTTTACAGTGACTCGCATATTTCTATACCGTTACAGACCCAAATAGACGCATGTGGCACCAACCCTTTCATCACCGTAAATATGAAAATATCTAACGTATAGGAATATTATGATATTATGTAGGCAATAGAAACTGGAAAATTTACATTAGATAATGGAAGAGTAATACTCCCTTATAATACATTTAAAAAGAGAATATCACACACAATAAAAATAATCGAAGTCCCATCGATAACACCAATCCTATAGATAAGGGAATCGTAAGATAGCCAGATCATGAGTACGTCAGAAGACCAATTTTTAGATTTCAACTGTAATAATTAGTGAAGCAATGGTAAGTAAAAAGTATTTAGGGAGGGAGATAAGAACCAATAAAACAATTAACATTCACAATATAATGTCAAATTAATGCTAAATATAATCAACAAATAAATATAAATTTAAAAAAAATTAAAATGAACCCACTCTAATACACGTATAGACATACCATTAGTGTAGGGAGGTAATATGTGTATTGATGAGTGCGTGTTTCCCTCACAACACGAGTGTAATATAAAATGTAATCAAAATACAACGTTAGGTATACATTTCTTGAAAAGTACCTTTGCATCTTCCTAATACTTATAGTGAGGTAATGAGCACGATTTAATAGAAAATAACATAACATTAGTATGAAATTTAATCAAAATACAACGTTAGGTATACATTTCTTGTAAAGTACCTTTGCATCCTCCTAATATTTTATAGTGGGGTAATGAAAACGATTTAATAGAAAATATAATAGCCTTTATAGAAGTGTGTCTCATGTCTATTAAGTTCCAGAATATTTACGCTTTAAAGGGACTTAGTCTACTTTTAGTTTGACATTCAAATAAATATTGTTTAACCCACCATAACCATCGTAAAAATATTTTTTTGTAAGAAAAAAAAAAAAAAACTTTTATCCCCCCACAATTATTTTCACTCTCCCCCAGCCAAAGAACTATTTTTAGTTAAAAAATAATCCCTCCCCCATTTTTTTTTTACTCCCAACCCCTTAAAAAATACTCTCCCCAACCGAATAAAATATTTCTTGTCCCCAAAAAATGTTCTCCCTCAAATTCTTTTTTTAAAAAAAACTATTTTTACTCACCCACCCAAAGAAATATTTTTAGTTATAAAAAAATCCCCCACAATTTTTTAGTATCGAACCCTACCCCAAAAATATTTTTTTACTCTCTCCCACCCAAATATTTTTGGTTAAAAAAATGTCCCCACCCTCTAATTTGTTTTACTTGCCCCCCATCCCCAACCCACACTAAATTACTCTCCCTCACCCACTATTTTGAGTTAAAAAAAATTGGAAGCAGAACAGAAACTACACTCCCTCTACACCTCTAAAAAAACAGTAGGTAATGCCTGGTAGGATTGCATTATCACAATAGAACAGACACTTCAGTACTTCTACCGCTCTCATAAAAAGAGACGGTAATGCCTGGGAGGATGGCATCATGACAACAGCACATATACTACACTACCTCCACACCTCTCAAAAAGGAGGAGGTAATGTCTAGAAAGATGGTATCATGACAACAGAACATATACTACACTATCTGCACTCTTCTACAAGAGGAGGAGGCAAGGCCTGGGAGGATGGTATCATGACAACAAAACAGATGCTACACTAACTCAAAACCTCTCAAAAGAAGAGGGCGTAAGGCCTGGGACGATGGTATCATGGCAACATAACAGACACTACACTACCTCTACAGCTCTACAAAATGAGGAAGTAATTCCTGGGAAGATGGTATCATGACATCAGAAAAATAGTACAAAACTACACACCTCTCAAAAGAAGAAGAGATCATGTCTGGGTTGATGGTATCATGACAACAAAACGGAACGGTTGAATTTGATGAAAGAAATTGCAGTTTTTTTCGGGTATGACTTGCAATTTGTTTTGAAAAAAGACTACATGATATAATTGGGTTCTATTTAAATTGATACATAATTAAATTGAAATTAAGCAGACAATAGCTGAAATAATCGACACCCAGACGAAATCTGCCCCAACGCCCCATAAGGAGTTAATTTAAAGATTCGGTGAATTTTACATTAGAATACACTTTTAGATTTTATCTCGACTCGCTAACTTTTTTTCACACACACACACTAACGCACATACACAGATACACTGAGTTATATATATATATATATATATATATATATATATATATATATATATATATATAGAGAGAGAGAGAGAGAGAGAGAGAGAGAGAGTTGAGAGAGAGAGATATCGTTCAGAACTCAATATTAAAATAGGAAAAAAGCGACTCTAAATATTATTTCGTTTTATAACTTGATAACACCAATATGTGACAGCAATTAACTGAAATAAATACGTGTGTGCTTTTCAGTAACGAAGCTACGAGTATTAGTTGACTTAACTCAAATATAAGTGAACTCATGTTTATAAGTATCTTCCGTTCAATATAAATGTTTACCGACTAAAATGAATAAATTGAAAATAGCGCGTGACATAACAATTTACATACTATTGAACGTAGCAGCATAAATATTTTTAATTAAAAAGGAAAACAAAAAGAAAAACCTAACCCTAACTCTAAACCCTAATTCTTAACCCCCACTTTGACCTTGACCCTAATCCTAACGACGGTGTCAAAGTAAGCGTGGGTCTTAAAGTGAAAAAGTACCAACAAATCAAATACAATGAACACGATTAGTTATGTAAATGTTCTGGGAAAGAAAGTTTACCTAAATTAAATTCATTAGAATGTGTGTGTGTGGTTGTTTGTTTGTTTAATGATCTTTTTTTTAATTAAACAATTTGATTCTAAAATCAGTTGTATAGTTTTCCAGTACAATGTGTTAGTTTGTTTTTTTGTTGACAGAAAAAAAAAAATCACATAACGAAGGGAGGGAACGAATGAAATGGATTAACGCTGTCTGTTTAATCAGTTTCGTCATAGTTATATTAAATACGTAACTCATTTCATGTATGTATATGTATATAGATAATAACAGAAATAATTATAATTTATGAGTAAGATTATTAGCGAGCAAAATAGCGTAAATACATGTGGAAATCTGAAGGGAACAATCATGAGTGTATATTTGCGAATAGTAATTTATTAGAAGTTCAAAAGCTATTGATTAAGTAAATTGAGAAATGCGCATAGTATTTACAGCGGTGTTTTAGTTGTATATAATGAAGCTGGCTGACTTAGTAAATAGTCATACTAATTTGATAGAGTTTCGGCTTCAGACAGACAGACAGACAGGTACATGAACTCTATTATTAATATATACTAGCCAAAATAGCCTCCCTACGGTCGTCTATTTTTGCTAGGCTGCCGCGTCGGAAATGAACGCTCACCAGTAAACCGATGGAGACTCAGTCATATTTCTTGGGTGGGTAGACATGGATTTTCTTTGTTTCTAACCAAGAATATTTTTAGTTTAAAAACAAATAAAACATGTTTAAAACATTTTTTTACCCACTCCCTCCAAAAGTTTTTTTCACCCTCCCCCAAGAATACTAATATTTTCAGTTAAAAAAAAGGTCGCCCCCCCCCAAAAATTTATTTTTTGCCCTTATCCGTAATAGTAATATTTTCAGTTAGAAAAAGAGAAAAAAAAAGAAATAATATCTACCCCTCCCCTAAATTTCTTTTTGTACTCTTCCCCATGAATAGTTATATTTTCAGTTAGAAACAGAAAAAAAAGAAAAAATTTTTAACCCCCCCCCACCCCAAAAAAGAAAAGATATTTGTCACCCTTCCCCATGAATAGTAATATTTTCAGTTAGAAAGAGAAAAAAAGTTTTTACCCTCCTCCCACCAAAATTTTTTATTTTACCCTTCCCCATGAATAGGAATTGTATTTAAGTTAAAAAAAAAAATAAATAAAAAAAATTTTCACCCCCCCCCCAAAAATTTTTTTTTAGTTACCTTTCCCCATGAATAGTAATATTTTCAGTTAGAAAAAGGAAAAAAGCATTCCCCCCCCCCAAAAAAATTTTTTTTTGTTAACCTTTCCCCATGAATAGTAATATTTTCAGTTAGAAAAAAATTAAAAAAAAAATTTTTTTTACCCCCCCCCTCCAAATTTTTTTTTTGTTACCCTTCCCCATGAGTAGTAATATTTTCAGTAAGAAAAAGAAAAAAAAAAAAAATTTTTTTACCCCCCCCCACCCCCCCCAAAAATTTTTTTTGTAACCTTTCCCCATGAATTGGGATGTTTTCAATTCAAAAAAAAAAAAAAAAAATTTTACCCCCCCCCCCAAAAAAAATTTTTTTGTTACCCTTCCCCATGCATAGTAATATTTTCAGGTAGAAAAAGAAAAAAAAAAGAAAAAATGTTTACCCCCCCCACCCAAAAAAAAATTTTTTTTTGTTACCCTTCCCCATGAGTAGTAATATTTTCAGTAAGAAAAAGAAAAAAAAAAAAATTCCCCCCCCCACCCAAAAAAAATTTTTTTTTTGTTATCCTTCCCCATGAGTAGTAATATTTTCAGTTAGAAAAAGAAAAAAAAAAAAATTTTTTACCCCCCCCACCCGAAAAAAAAAAAAAATTTTGTTACCCTTCCCCATGAGTAGTAATATTTTCAGTTAGAAAAAGAAAAAAAAAAATTTATTTACCCCCCCCCAAAAAAAAATGTTTTTGTTACCTTTCCCCATGAATAGTAATATTGTAAGTGAGAAAAAGAAAAAGGAAAAAACATTTTTTTACCCCATGCATGGTTAAAATAATGTAACCAAATTAGTAGGCGCCTCGGTCATATCAAAGAACTAATGTTTAAATATGCTATTGAAGGCGCCTACGTCATATCAAAGAACCAGTTTTGTTTTTTTTCCAAAACGGTTACCCATTTAGTAATGGCCGAGATATTTGTTGCTTAACTTCCTATTTACAATAAAACACCTTTGCTTATAAACGTAATGAATGTAAAGACTGATAATGTGAAAAGATCCTCTCAAAATGACGTCACTTCCGGTCTAAGCGGAAAGATGATTCAGCAATTTAGTTTTCCCAAATCGTCATCGATATACTAATGGCTCGTATATGCCTTGTTTACTTGTAATTTATAGTAAAAAACATTCTCGGTACAACATAATGTAAATAATGAATGAAAACTGTGAAAAAATCCTCTCACGATGACGTCACTACCGGATAAACCGGAAGTATGAGTCAGCAATTTAGTTTTCCTGAATGGTCACCGATTTACTAATAGCTCGGATATGCCTTGTTTACTTTTAACATTTAGTAGAAAACATTCTCTTAACAACGTAATGTAAATAATGAATGAAAACTGTGAAAAAAATCCTCTCACAATGACGTCACTAAAGAGGGGAGGCGAAGCCTGGGAGGGTGGACCTCCTAGAACTGCACAGGACAGTCCCGTAGACCGGCGTAAATGAAGACCCGAAGGCCAAGACAATAGCAGTGAAGACCCGAAAGCCAAGACAATACCAGTCTATGTGGTTCAGTATTCATCGGAACAGATACTACACTTTGATCTTAGCCAAAAGGCCGAGAAAGACTGGAAATTTTAACAATAATCGCCATTGGAAGTATGGTTGAGAAAACACGCTGGTTGAGGAAGAAAATGGCTTTAATTAATTGTATTAATAATTTTTATTAATATCACCTTATCGGAACGTATTGTGAATACATATGGAAACTTGATAATAGCAGTTATAAGTGTATATTTGTAAATCTGAATTTAATGGAAGGTTAAAATGAATGTATTATGTAAATGAGGAAGCCCGTCTAATGTCTAAACGACGTTTATTAAAGGTATAAAAGGCTGTTGAAATCTATTAATTTTAGTTGTATTCTTGCCACGTTTTCACTTCTAATCGTAGCCTCGACTTGAAATTTCTTTCTTCTCCAATCTAATAAGGTTATTTAATGTTATTTAATGTTAATTAAATTAATTAATAATAGTTTCCTAATTCTACAGGTATACAAATATTATGAACGCTGACTCGAAAAGCTTAATTGATTAAATGTTAATCACTCGACCCCCCTCTTCTGTTTACAAAAATTTCCCAGGACGGACAGACAGACAGAAAGACAGACAGACAGAGAAGTGCTCGTTATATTATAAGTGGACTAGCCAAAATAGACTCCCTAACGGTCGTCTATTTTTGCTAGGCTGCCGCGTTCTTGGGTGGTTAGACAAAAGAAATGAAAAAAATTTGTCTCCGAATACTTTTTTTTGTTTAAAAAGGAAAAAAAAATATTTTTTTTTTTTTTTTTTTATTAGGCGGCAAAAAATTTTTTTTTTTGGGCGGGAAAATTTTTTTTTCGCGCCAAAAAAAAAAATGGAAAAAAAAAAATTGGGGGGGGGGAGGGGGAATTCCCCCCACCCCCCTCCACCCCCCCTCGCGACCCCTCACCCCCCTCCACCCCCCCTCGCGACCCCTCACCCCCCCTAAAATAATCGAGTGCGAACGCAGACCCAAGGTATTTCCAATGAACAGTTATACGATCATCCATTTGTAACTGGAAGAAGTTGAAAAAAAACCGGATTCTGTATCATTTAAAATTAAGACGATTATATCACTTATCGTTGTGGAGCAGATGATAGCGCGTTCGGCAGTTAGCGTCAAGGTTGCGAGTTCGAATCGTAGTCTCGGCGCTTAAATTATTTATTGTTTATTTCTGAAATTACGTTTACAAAAATTCCCCAGGACGGACAGACAGACAGACATCCTGACAGAGAAGTGCTCGTTATATTATAAGTGGACTAGCCAAAATAGCCTCCCTACGGTCGTCTATTTTTGCTAGGCTGCCGCGTCGGAAATGAACGCTCACCAGTAAACCGATGGAGACTCAGTCATATTTCGTGGGTGGGTAGACATCGATTTTCTATGTTTCTAACCAAGAATATTTTTAGTTTAAAAACAAATAAAACATGTTTAAAACATTTTTTTACCCACTCTCTCCAAAAGTTTTTTTCACCCTCCCCCAAGAATACTAATATTTTCAGTTTAAAAAAAAGGTCGCCCCCCCCAAAAAAAATTTATTTTTTGCCCTTCTCCGTAATAGTAATATTTTCAGTTAGAAAAAGAGAAAAAAAAAAAAATAATATCCACCCCACCCCTAAATTTCTTTTTGTACTCTTCTCCATGAATAGTTATATTTTCAGTTAGAAACAAAAAAAAAGAAAAAAATTTTAACCCCCCCACCCCTAAAAAAGAAAAGATATTTGTCACCCTTCCCCATGAATAGTAATATTTTCAGTTAGAAAAAGAAAAAAAGTTTTTACCCCCCTCCCACCAAAATTTTTTACTTTACCCTTCCCCATGAATAGGAATTGTATTTAAGTTAAAAAAAAAAAAAATAAAAATTTTTTTTTAGTTACCTTTCCCCATGAATAGTAATATTTTCAGTTAGAAAAAGGAAAAAAACATTTCCCCCCCCCAATTTTTTTTTGTTAGAGAAAAGAGAAAAAAAAGAAATAATATCTACCCTTCCCCTATGAATAGGAATTGTATTTAAGTTAAAAAAAAAGAAAGAAAGAAATTTTTTACCCCCCCCCCCAAAAAAATTTTTTAGTTACCTTCCCCATGAATAGTAATATTTTCAGTTAAAAGGAAAAAAACATTTCCCCCCCTCCTCCCCAAATGTTTTTTTGTTACCCTTCCCCATGAATAGTAATATTTTCAGTTAGAAAAAGAGAAAAAAAATACAAAATTTTTACCCCCCCCCATCCCCCACCCCAAAATTTTTTTTGTTACCCTTCCCCATGAGTAGTAATATTTTCAGTAAAAAAAGGAAAAAAAAAAAAAAAATTTCCCCCCCCCCTCACCCCCCCCAAAATTTTTTTTGTTACCCTTCCCCATGGATTGGGATGTTTTCAGTTCAAAAAAAAAACAAAAAAATTTTACCCCCCCCCCAAAAAATTTTTTTTGTTACCCTTCCCCATGAATAGTAATGTTTTCAGTTAGAATAAGATAAAAAAAAAAAATTTTTTACCCCCCCCCACCCCAAAAACAATTTTTTTTTGTTACCCTTCCCCATGAGTAGTAATATTTTCAGTAAGAAAAAAGAAAAAAAAAAAAAAATTTTTCCCCCCCCCCCCACCCAAAAAAAAAATTCTTTTTGTTACCCTTCCCCATGAGTAGTAATATTTTCAGTTAGAAAAAGAAAAAAAAAAAAATTTTTATCCCCCCCCACCCGGAAAAAAAATAAATTTTGTTACCCTTCCGCATGAGTAGTAATATTTTCAGTTAGGAAAAAAAAAAAAAAAAAATTTTTACCCACCCCCCCCCCCCACCCGAAAAAAAAAAAAATTTGTTACCCTTCCCCATGAGTAGTAATATTTTCAGTTAGAAAAAGAAAAAAAAATTTTTTTTACCCTCCCCCCCCCCCCAAAAAAATTTTTTTTTGTTACCCTTCCCCATGAATAGTAATATTGTAAGTGAGAAAAAGAAAAAGGAAAAAACATTTTTTTACCCCATGCATAGTTAAAATAATGTAACCAAATTAGTAGGCGCCTCGGTCATATCAAAGAACTAATGTTTAAATATGCTATTGAAGGCGCCTACGTCATATCAAAACATTCTCTTAACAACGTAATGTAAATAATGAATGAAAACTGTGAAAAAATCCTCTCACGATGACGTCACTACCGGATAAACCGGAAGTATGAGTCAGCAATTTAGTTTTCCTGAATGGTCACCGATTTACTAATAGCTCGGATATGCCTTGTTTACTTTTAACATTTAGTAGAGAACATTCTCTTAACAATGTAATGTAAATATTGAATGAAAACTGTGAAAAAAATCCTCTCACAATGACGTCACTAAAGAGGGGAGGAGAAGCCTGGGAGGGGGGACCTCCTAGAAATGAAAAGGACAGACCCGTAGACCGGCGTAAATGAAGACCCGAAGGCCAAGACAATACCAGTGAAGACCCGAAAGCCAAGACAATACCAGTCTATGTGGTTCAGTATTCATCGGAACAGATACTACACTTTGATCTTAGCCAAAAGGCCGAGAAAGACTTGAAATTTTAACAATAATCGCCATTGGAAGTATGGTTGGGAAAACACGCTGGTTGATGAAGAAAATGGCTGTAATTAATTGTATTAATAATTTTTATTAATATCACCTTATCGGAACGTATTGTGAATACATATGGAAACTTGATAATAGCAGTTATAAGTGTATATTTGTAAATCTGAATTTAATGGAAGGTTAAAAGGAATGTATTATGTAAATGAGGAAGCCCGTCTAATGTCTAAACGACATTTATTAAGGGTATAAAAGGCCGTTGAAATCTATTAATTTTAGTATGATTCTTGCCACGTTTTCACTTCTAATCGCTTCCTCGTCTTGAAATTTCTTTCTTCTCTAATCTTATAAGGTTATTTAATGTTATCTAATGTAAATTTAATAATTAATTAATAATAGTTTCCTAATTCTACAGGTATACAAATATTATGAACGTCTACTTGAAAAGCTTAATTAATTAAATCTGAATTACCCGAGACCCCCCCTCTCTTCTGTTTACAAAAATTCCCCAGGACGGACAGACAGACAGACAGAGAAGTGCTCGTTATATTATAAGTGGACTAGCCAAAATAGCCTCCCTACGGTCGTCTATTTTTGCTAGGCTGCCGCGTCGGAAATGAACGCTCACCAGTAAACCGATGGAGACTCTGTCATATTTCTTGGGTGGGTAGACATCGATTTTCTTTGTTTCTAACCAAGAATATTTTTAGTTTAAAAACAAATAAAACAATTTTAAATCTTTTTTTTACCACTCCCTCCAAAAGTTTTTTTCACCCTCCCCCAAAAATACTAATATTTTCAGTTTAAAAAAAAGTTCGCCCCCCCAAACTTATTTTTTGCCCGTTCTCCGTAATAGTAATATTTTCAGTTAGAAAAAGAGAAAAAAGAAAGAAATAATATCTACCCCCCCCCCTAAATTTCTTTTTGTACTCTTCCCCATGAAGTTATATTTTCAGTTAGAAACAGAAAAAAAAGAAAAAAATTTTAACCCCCCACCCCAAAAAAAGAAAAGATATTTGTCACCCTTCCCCAATAATAGTAATATTTTCAGTTAGAAAAAGAAAAAAAGTTTTTACCCCCCTCCCACCAAAATTTTTTATTTTACCCTTCCCCATGAATAGGTATTGTATTTAAGTTAAAAAAAAAATAAATAAAAAAAATTTTTACTCCCCCCCCCCAAATTTTTTTTTAGTTACCTTTCCCCATGAATAGTAATATTTTCAGTTAGAAAAAGGAAAAAAACATTTCCCCCCCCCCCCCAAATTTTTTTTTATTACCCTTCCCCATGAATAGTAATATTTTCAGTAAGAAAAAGAAAAAAAAAAATTTTTTTTTACCCCCCCCTCACCTCCCCCCCCCAAAATTTTGTTACCCTTCCCCATGAATTGGGATTTTTTCAGTTCAAAAAAAAAAAAAAAAAATTTTACCCCCCCCAAACAAAAATTTTTTGTTACCCTTCCCCATGAATAGTAATATTTTCAGTTAGAAAAAGTAAAAAAAAAAAAAAATTTTTACCCCCCCCACCCAAAAAAAAAATTTTTTTTGTTACCCTTCCCCATGAGTAGTAATATTTTCAGTAAGAGAAAGAAAAAAAAAAAAAAATTTTCCCCCCCCACCCAAAAAAAAAATTTTTTTTGTTACCATTCCCCATGAGTAGTAATATTTTCAGTTAGAAAAAAAAAAAAAAAAAATTTTTACCCCCCCCAATCGAAAAAAAAAAAAATTTTGTTACCCTTCTCCATGAATAGTAATATTGTAAGTGAGAAAAAGAAAAAGAAAAAAACATTTTTTTACCCCATGCATAGTTAAAATAATGTTACCAAATTAGTAGGCGCCTCGGTCATATCAAAGAACTAATGTTTAAATATGCTATTGAAGGCGCCTACGTCATATCAAAGAACCAGTTTTGTTATTTTTCCGAAATGGTTACCCATTTAGTAATGGCCGAGATATTTGTTGCTTAACTTCCTATTTACAATAAAACACCTTTGCTTATAAACGTAATGAATGTAAAGACTGATAATGTGAAAAGATCCTCTCAAAATGACGTCACTTCCGGTCCAACCGGAAAGATGATTCAGCAATTTAGGTTTCCTAAATGGTCACCGATTTATGAATGGCTCGGATATGCCTTGTTTACTTTTAACTTATAGTAAAAAACATTCTCGGTACAACGTAATGTAAATAATGAATGAAAACTGTGAAAAAAATCCTCTCACAATGACGTCACTAAAGAGGGGAGGAGAAGCCTGGGAGGGGGGACCTCCTAGAAATGAAAAGGACAGACCCGTAGACCGGCGTAAATGAAGACCCGAAGGCCAAGACAATACCAGTGAAGACCCGAAAGCCAAGACAATACCAGTCTATGTGGTTCAGTATTCATCGGAACAGATACTACACTTTGATCTTAGCCAAAAGGCCGAGAAAGACTTGAAATTTTAACAATAATCGCCATTGGAAGTATGGTTGGGAAAACACGCTGGTTGATGAAGAAAATGGCTGTAATTAATTGTATTAATAATTTTTATTAATATCACCTTATCGGAACGTATTGTGAATACATATGGAAACTTGATAATAGCAGTTATAAGTGTATATTTGTAAATCTGAATTTAATGGAAGGTTAAAAGGAATGTATTATGTAAATGAGGAAGCCCGTCTAATGTCTAAACGACATTTATTAAGGGTATAAAAGGCCGTTGAAATCTATTAATTTTAGTATGATTCTTGCCACGTTTTCACTTCTAATCGCTTCCTCGTCTTGAAATTTCTTTCTTCTCTAATCTTATAAGGTTATTTAATGTTATCTAATGTAAATTTAATAATTAATTAATAATAGTTTCCTAATTCTACAGGTATACAAATATTATGAACGTCTACTTGAAAAGCTTAATTAATTAAATCTGAATTACCCGAGACCCCCCCTCTCTTCTGTTTACAAAAATTCCCCAGGACGGACAGACAGACAGACAGAGAAGTGCTCGTTATATTATAAGTGGACTAGCCAAAATAGCCTCCCTACGGTCGTCTATTTTTGCTAGGCTGCCGCGTCGGAAATGAACGCTCACCAGTAAACCGATGGAGACTCTGTCATATTTCTTGGGTGGGTAGACATCGATTTTCTTTGTTTCTAACCAAGAATATTTTTAGTTTAAAAACAAATAAAACAATTTTAAATCTTTTTTTTACCACTCCCTCCAAAAGTTTTTTTCACCCTCCCCCAAGAATACTAATATTTTCAGTTTAAAAAAAAGTTCGCCCCCCCAAACTTATTTTTTGCCCGTTCTCCGTAATAGTAATATTTTCAGTTAGAAAAAGAGAAAAAAGAAAGAAATAATATCTACCCCCCCCCTAAATTTCTTTTTGTACTCTTCCCCATGAAGTTATATTTTCAGTTAGAAACAGAAAAAAAAGAAAAAAATTTTAACCCCCCACCCCAAAAAAAGAAAAGATATTTGTCACCCTTCCCCAATAATAGTAATATTTTCAGTTAGAAAAAGAAAAAAAGTTTTTACCCCCCTCCCACCAAAATTTTTTATTTTACCCTTCCCCATGAATAGGTATTGTATTTAAGTTAAAAAAAAAATAAATAAAAAAAATTTTTACTCCCCCCCCCCCCAAATTTTTTTTTAGTTACCTTTCCCCATGAATAGTAATATTTTCAGTTAGAAAAAGGAAAAAAACATTTCCCACCCCCCAAAAATTTTTTTTTATTACCCTTCCCCATGAATAGTAATATTTTCAGTAAGAAAAAGAAAAAAAAAAATTTTTTTTTACCCCCCCCTCACCTCCCCCCCAAAAAATTTTGTTACCCTTCCCCATGAATTGGGATTTTTTCAGTTCAAAAAAAAAAAAAAAAAATTTTACCCCCCCCAAACAAAAATTTTTTGTTACCCTTCCCCATGAATAGTAATATTTTCAGTTAGAAAAAGTAAAAAAAAAAAAAAATTTTTACCCCCCCCACCCAAAAAAAAAATTTTTTTTGTTACCCTTCCCCATGAGTAGTAATATTTTCAGTAAGAGAAAGAAAAAAAAAAAAAAAATTTTCCCCCCCCACCCAAAAAAAAAATTTTTTTTGTTACCATTCCCCATGAGTAGTAATATTTTCAGTTAGAAAAAAAAAAAAAAAAAATTTTTACCCCCCCCAATCGAAAAAAAAAAAAATTTTGTTACCCTTCTCCATGAATAGTAATATTGTAAGTGAGAAAAAGAAAAAGAAAAAAACATTTTTTTACCCCATGCATAGTTAAAATAATGTTACCAAATTAGTAGGCGCCTCGGTCATATCAAAGAACTAATGTTTAAATATGCTATTGAAGGCGCCTACGTCATATCAAAGAACCAGTTTTGTTATTTTTCCGAAATGGTTACCCATTTAGTAATGGCCGAGATATTTGTTGCTTAACTTCCTATTTACAATAAAACACCTTTGCTTATAAACGTAATGAATGTAAAGACTGATAATGTGAAAAGATCCTCTCAAAATGACGTCACTTCCGGTCCAACCGGAAAGATGATTCAGCAATTTAGGTTTCCTAAATGGTCACCGATTTATGAATGGCTCGGATATGCCTTGTTTACTTTTAACTTATAGTAAAAAACATTCTCGGTACAACGTAATGTAAATAATGAATGAAAACTGTGAAAAAATCCTCTCACGATGACGTCACTACCGGATAAACCGGAAGTATGAGTCAGCAATTTAGTTTTCCTGAATGGTCACCGATTTACTAATAGCTCGGATATGCCTTGTTTACTTTTAACATTTAGTAGAAAACATTCGCTTAACAATGTAATGTAAATAATGAATGAAAACTGTGAAAAAAATCCTCTCACAATGACGTCACTAAAGAGGGGAGGAGAAGCCTGGGAGGGTGGACCTCCTAGAAATGCAAAGGACAGACCCGGATATGCCTTGTTTACTTGTAATTTATAGTAAAAAACATTCTCTTAACAACGTAATGTAAATAATGAATGAAAACTGTGAAAAAATCCTCTCACGATGACGTCACTTCCGGATTAACCAGAAGGATTCTCACAATGACGTCACTAAGGGGAGGAGAAGCCTGGGAGGGTGGACCTCCTAGAACTGCAAAGGACAGACCCGTAGACCGGCGTAAATGAAGACCCGAAGGCCAAGACAATAGCATTGAAGACTCGAAAGCCAAGACAATACCAGTCTATGTGGTTCAGTATTCATCGGAACAGATACTACACTTTGATCTTAGCCAAAAGGCCGAGAAAGACTTGAAATTTTAACAATAATCGCCATTGGAAGTATGGTTGAGAAAACACGCTGGTTGATGAAGAAAATGGCTGTAATTAATAGTATTAATAAGTTTTATTAATATCACCTTATTGGAACGTATTGTGAATACATATGGAAACTTGATAATAGCAGTTACAAGTGTATATTTGTAAATCTGAATTTAATGGAAGGTTAAAAGGAATGTATTATGTAAATGAGGAAGCCCGTCTAATGTCTAAACGACGTTTATTAAGGGTATAAAAGGCCGTTGAAATCTATTAATTTTAGTATGATTCTTGCCACGTTTTCACTTCTAATCGCTTCCTCGTCTTGAAATTTCGTTCTTCTCCAATCTAATAATGTTATTTAATGTTATCTAATGTAAATTTAATTAATTAATAATAGTTTCCTAATTCTACAGGTATACAAATATTATGAACGCCTACTTGAAAAGCTTAATTAATTAAATCTTAATTACCCGAGACCCCCCCCTCTCTTCTGTTTACAAAAATTCCCCAGGACGGACAGACAGACAGACAGACTGACAGACAGAGAAGTGCTCGTTATATTATAAGTGGACTAGCGAAAATAAACTCCCTAACGGTCGTCTATTTTTGCTAGGCTGCCGCGTCGGAAATTAACGCTCACCAGTAAACCGATGGAGACTCAGTCATATTTCTTGGGTGGGTAGACATCGATTTTCTTTGTTTCTAACCAAGAATATTTTTAGTTTAAAAACAAATAAAACATTTTTAAAACATTTTTTTACCCACTCCCTCCAAAAGTTTTTTTCACCATTACCCAAGAATACTAATATTTTCAGTTAAAAAAAAAGGTCGCCCCCCCGCCAAATTTATTTTTTGCCCTTATCCGTAATAGTAATATTTTCAGTTAGAAAAAGAGAAAAAAAAGAAATAATATCTACCCCCCCTAAATTTCTTTTTGTACTCTTCCCCATGAATAGTTATATTTTCAGTTAGAAACAGAAAAAAAAGAAAAAAAAATTTACCCCCCCACCCCAAAAAAAAGAAAAGATATTTGTCACCCTTCCCCATGAATAGTAATATTTTCAGTTAGAAAAAGAAAAAAAAAAAAAAAATTTTTACCCCCCCCACCCAAAAAAATTTTTTTGTTACCCTTCCCCATGAATAGTAATATTTTCAGTTAGAAAAAAAAAAAAAAAAAAAATTTTTTACCCCCCCCCACCCCCAAAAAATTTTTTTTTGTTACCCTTCCCCATGAGTAGTAATATTTTCAGTAAGAAAAAGAAAAAAAAAATAAAAATTTCCCCATCCCACCCCAAAAAAAAAATTTTTTTGTTACCCTTCCCCATGAGTAGTAATATTTTCAGTAAGAAAAAGAAAAAAAAAAAAAAAATTCCCCCCCCACCACCAAAAAAAAAAATTTTTTTGTTACCCTTCCCCATGAATAGTAATATTTTCAGTTAGAAAAAGAAAAAAAAAAAAAATTTTTTACCCCCCCCCCACCCAAAAAAAAAAAAAAATTTTGTTACCCTTCCCCATGAGTAGTAATATTTTCAGTAAGAAAAAGAAAAAAAAAAAAAAAATTTTCCCCCCGTACCCCAAAAAAATTTTTTTTTTTGTTACCCTTCCCCATGAGTAGTAATATTTTTAGTTAGAAAAAGAAAAAAAAAAAATTTTTTTTACCCCCCCCACCCGAAAAAAAAAAAAATTTTGTTACCCTTCCCCATGAGTAGTAATATTTTCAGTTAGAAAAAGAAAAAAAAAATTTTTACCCCCCCCCCCCACCTAAAAAAAAAAAAAATTTTGTTACCCTTCCCCATCAATTAGAATGTTTTCAGTTGAAAAAAAAAAAAATAAATAAAAATTTACCCCCCCCTCCCCCCCCAATTTTTTTTTTGTTACCCTTCCACATGAATAGTAATATTGTAAGTGAGAAAAAGAAAAAGAAAACATTTAACCAAATTAGTAGGCGCCTCGGTCATATCAAAGAACTAATGTTTAAATATGCTATTGAAGGCGCCTACGTCATATCAAAGAACCAGTTTTGTTATTTTTCCAAAACGGTTACCCATTTAGTAATGGCCGAGATATTTGTTGCTTAACTTCCTATTTACAATAAAACCCCTTTGCTTATAAACGTAATGAATGTAAAGACTGATAATGTGAAAAGCTCCTCTCAAAATGACGTCACTTCCTGTCCAACCGGAAAGATGATTCAGCAATTTAGGTTTCCTAAATGGTCACCGATTTATGAATGGCTCGGATATGCCTTGTTTACTTTTAACTTATAGTAAAAAACATTCTCGGTACAACGTAATGTAAATAATGAATGAAAACTGAAAAAATCCTCTCACGATGACGTCACTACCGGATAAACCGGAAGTATGAGTCAGCAATTTAGTTTTCCTGAATGGTCACCGATTTACTAATAGTTCGGATATGCCTTGTTTACTTTTAACATTTAGTAGAAAACATTCTCTTAACGACGTAATGTAAATAATGAATGAAAACTGTGAAAAAAATCCTCTCACAATGACGTCACTAAAGAGGGGAGGCGAAGCCTGGGAGGGTGGACCTCCTAGAAATGCACAGGACAGTCCTGTAGACCGGCGTAAATGAAGACCCGAAGGCCAAGACAATAGCAGTGAAGACCCGAAAGCCAAGACAATACCAGTCTATGTGGTTCAGTATTCATCGGAACAGATACTACACTTTGATCTTAGCCAAAAGGCCGAGAAAGACTTGAAATTTTCACAATAATCCCCATTGGAAGTATGGTTGAGAAAACACGCTGGTTGATGAAGAAAATGGGTTTAATTAATAGTATTAATAATTTTTCTTAATATCACCTTATCGGAACGTCTTGTGAATACATATGGAAACTTGATAATAGCAGTTATAAGTGTATATTTGTAAATCTGAATTTAATGGAAGGTTAAAAGGAATGTATTATGTAAATGAGGAAGCCCGTCTAATGTCTAAACTACATTTATTAAGGGTATAAAAGGCAGTTGAAATCTATTAATTTTAGTGTTATTCTTGCCACGTTTTCACTTCTAATCGCTTCCTCGACTTGAAATTTCGTTCTTCTCCCACCTAATAATGTTATTTAATGTTGTCTAATGTAAATTTAATTAATTGATAATAGTTTCCTAATTCTACATGTATACAAATATTATGAACGCTGACTCGAAAAGCTTAATTAATTAAATCTTAATTACTCGAGCCCTCTCTCTCTTCTGTTTACAAAAATTCCCCATGACAGACAGACAGACAGAAAGACAGACAGACAGACAGAGAAGTGCTCGTTATATTATAAGTGGACTAGCCAAAATAGCCTCCCTACGGTCATCTATTTTTGCTAGGCTGCCGCGTCGGAAATGAACGCTCACCAGTAAACCGATGGAGACTCAGTCATATTTCGTGGGTGGGTAGACATCGATTTTCTATGTTTCTAACCAAGAATATTTTTAGTTTAAAAACAAATAAAACATGTTTAAAACATTTTTTTACCCACTCTCTCTAAAAGTTTTTTTCACCCTCCCCCAAGAATACTAATATTTTCAGTTTAAAAAAAAGGTTGTCCCCCCCCCCCAAATTTATTTTTAGCCCTTATCCGTAATAGTAATATTTTCAGTTAGAAAAAGAGAAAAAAAAAAAGAAATAATATCTACCCCCCCCTAAATTTCTTTTTGTACTCTTTCCCATGAATAGTTATATTTTCAGTTAGAAACAGAAAAAAAAGAAAAAAATTTTTACCCCCCCACCCCCAAAAAAAGAAAAGATATTTGTCACCCTTCCCCATGAATAGTAATATTTTCAGTTAGAAAAAGAAAAAAAGTTTTTACCCCCCTTCCATCAAAATTTTTTATTTTACCCTTCCCCATGAATAGGAATTGTATTTAAGTTAAAAATAAAAATAAATAAAAAAATTTTTTACCCCCCCCCCCCAAAAATTTTTTTTTAGTTACCTTTCCCCATAGATAGTAATATTTTCAGTTAGAAAAAGAAAAAAAAAAAAAAATTTTTTACCCCCCCCCACCCAAAAAAATTTTTTTTTGTTACCCTTCCCCATGAGTAGTAATATTTTCAGTAAGAAAAAGAAAAAAAAAAAAAAATTTTTCCCCCCCCACCCAAAAAAAAAATTTTTTTTGTTACCCTTCCCCATGAGTAGTAATATTTTCAGTTAGAAAAAAAAAAAAAAAAAATTTTTACCCCCCCCCCCCAATCCAAAAAAAAAAAAAATTTTGTTACCCTTCCCCATGAGTAGTAATATTTTCAGTTAGGAAAAAAAAAAAAAAAAAAAAAAAAATTTACCCCACCCCACCCGAAAAAAAAAAAAAAATTTGTAACCCTTCCCCATGAATTGGAATGTTTTCAGTTGAAAAAAAAAAAAAAAAATTTTTACCCCCCCCCCCCCTAAAAAAATTTTTTTTTGTTACCCTTCCCCATGAATAGTAATATTGTAAGTGAGAAAAAGAAAAAGAAAAAAAACATTTTTTTACCCCATGCATAGTTAAAATAATGTTACCAAATTAGTAGGCGCCTCGGTCATATCAAAGAACTAATGTTTAAATATGCTATTGAAGGCGCCTACGTCATATCAAAGAACCAGTTTTGTTATTTTTCCAAAATGGTTACCCATTTAGTAATGGCCGAGATATTTGTTGCTTAACTTCCTATTTACAATAAAACACCTTTGCTTATAAACGTAATGAATGTAAAGACTGATAATGTGAAAAGATCCTCTCAAAATGACGTCACTTCCGGTCCAACCGGAAAGATGATTCAGCAATTTAGGTTTCCTAAATGGTCACCGATTTACTAATGGCTCGGATATGCCTTGTTTACTTTTAACTTATAGTAAAAAACATTCTCGGTACAACGTAATGTAAATAATGAATGAAAACTGTGAAAAAATCCTCTCACGATGACGTCACTACCGGATAAACCGGAAGTATGAGTCAGCAATTTAGTTTTCCTGAATGGTCACCGATTTACTAATAGCTCGGATATGCCTTGTTTACTTTTAACATTTAGTAGAAAACATTCGCTTAACAATGTAATGTAAATAATGAATGAAAACTGTGAAAAAAATCCTCTCACAATGACGTCACTAAAGAGGGGAGGAGAAGCCTGGGAGGGTGGACCTCCTAGAAATGCAAAGGACAGACCCGGATATGCCTTGTTTACTTGTAATTTATAGTAAAAAACATTCTCTTAACAACGTAATGTAAATAATTAATGAAAACTGTGAAAAAATCCTCTCACGATGACGTCACTTCCGGATTAACCAGAAGGATTCTCACAATGACGTCACTAAGGGGAGGAGAAGCCTGGGAGGGTGGACCTCCTAGAACTGCAAAGGACAGACCCGTAGACCGGCGTAAATGAAGACCCGAAGGCCAAGACAATAGCAGTGAAGACCCGAAAGCCAAGACAATACCAGTCTATGTGGTTCAGTATTCATCGGAACAGATACTACACTTTGATCTTAGCCAAAAGGCCGAGAAAGACTTGAAATTTTAACAATAATCGCCATTGGAAGTATGGTTGAGAAAACACGCTGGTTGATGAAGAAAATGGGTTTAATTAATTGTATTAATCATTTTTATTAATATCACCTTATCGGAACGTCTTGTGAATACATATGGAAACTTGATAATAGCAGTTATAAGTTTATATTTGTAAATCTGAATTTAATGGAAGGTTAAAAGGAATGTATTATGTAAATGAGGAAGCCCGTCTAATGTCTAAACGACGTTTATTAAGGGTATAAAAGGCTGTTGAAATCTAATAATTTTAGTATGATTCTTGCCACGTTTTCACTTCTAATCGCCGCCTCGACTTGAAATTTCGTTCTACTCCAATCTAATAATGTTATTTAAAGTTATCTAATGTAAATTTAATTAATTAATAAAAGTTTCCTAATTCTACATGTATAAAAATATTATGAACGCTGACTCGAAAAGCTTAATTAATTAAATCTTAATTACTCGAGCCCCCCCTCTCTCTTCTGTTTACAAAAATTCCCCAGGACGGACAGACAGACAGACATCCTGACAGAGAAGTGCTCGTTATATTATAAGTGGACTAGCCAAAATAGACTCCCTAACGGTCGTCTATTTTTGCTAGGCTGCCGCGTTCTTTGGTGGTTAGACAGAGGAAATGAAAAAAATTTGTCTCCGAATACTTATTTGTTTAAAATGGAAAAAAAAATTTTTTTTTAATTTTTTTTTTTATTTGGTGGAAAAAAATTTTTTTTTTTTTGGCGAGAAATTTTTTTTTTCTGCGCGCCCCCTAAAACAATCGAGTGCGAACGCAGACCCAATGTATTTCCAATGAACAGTTATACGATCATCCATTTGTAACTGGAAGAAGTTGAAAAAGAAACGAATTCTTTATGATTTCAAATTAAGACGATTATATCACTTGTCGTGGTGGAGCAGATGATAGCGTGTTCGGCAGTTAGCGTCAAGGTTGCTAGTTCGAATCGTAGTCTCGGCGCTTAAATTATTTATTGTTTATTTCTGAAATTACGTTTACAAAAATTCCCCAGGACGGACAGACAGAATCCTGACATCCTGACAGAGAAGTGCTCGTTATATTATAAGTGGACCTAGCCAAAATAGCCTCCCTACGGTCGTCTATTTTTGCTAGGCTGCCGCGTCGGAAATGAACGCTCACCAGTAAACCGATGGAGACTCAGTCATATTTCGTGGGTGGGTAGACATCGATTTTCTATGCTTCTAACCAAGAATATTTTTAGTTTCAAAACAAATAAAACATGTTTAAAACATTTTTTTACCCACTTTCTCCAAAAGTTTTTTTCACCCTCCCCCAAGAATACTAATATTTTCAGTTTAAAAAAAAGGTCGCCCCCCCCCAAAAATTTATTTCTTGCCCTTCTCCGTAATAGTAATATTTTCAGTTAGAAAAAGAGAAAAAAAAAGAAATAATATCTACCCCCCCCCTAAATTTCTTTTTGTACTCTTCCCCATGAATAGTTATATTTTCAGTAAGAAACAGAAAAAAAAGAAAAATTTTTTTACCCCCCACCCCCAAAAAAAGAAAAGATATTTGTCACCCTTCCCCATGAATAGTAATATTTTCAGTTAGAAAAAGAAAAAAAGTTTTTACCCCTCTCCCACCAAAATTTTTTATTTTACCCTTCCCCATGAATAGGAATTGTATTTAAGTTAAAAAAAAAAATAAATAAAAAATTTTTTTACCCCCCCCCCCCCGAAATTTTTTTTTTAGTTACCTTTCCCCATGAATAGTAATATTTTCAGTTAGAAAAAAAAAAAAAAAAAAAAAATTTTCCCCCCTCACCCAAAAAAATAATTTTTTTTTGTTACCCTTCCCCATGAGTAGTAATATTTTCAGTTAGAAAAAGAAAAAAAAAAAAAATTTCCCCCCCCCTCACCCAAAAAAAAAATTTTTTTTGTTACCCTTCCCCATGAGTAGTAATATTTTCAGTTAGAAAAAGAAAAAAAAAAAAAAATTTTTTACCCCCCCCCCCATCCGAAAAAAAAAAAATTTTGTTACCCTTCCCCATGAATTGGAATGTTTTCAGTTTTAAAACAAAAAAAAAAAAATTTTTACCCCCCCCCCCAAAAAAAAATTTTTTTTTTGTTACCCTTCCCCATGAATAGTAATATTGTAAGTGAGAAAAAGAAAAAGGAAAAAACATTTTTTTACCCCATGCATAGTTAAAATAATGTAACCAAATTAGTAGGCGCCTCGGTCATATCAAAGAACTAATGTTTAAATATGCTATTGAAGGCGCCTACGTCATATCAAAGAACCAGTTTTGTTATTTTTCCAAAACGGTTACCCATTTAGTAATGGCCGAGATATTTGTTGCTTAACTTCCTATTTACCATAAAACACCTTTGCTTATAAACGTAATGAATGTAAAGACTGATAATGTGAAAAGATCCTCTCAAAATGACGTAACTTCCGGTCCAACCGGAAAGATGATTCAGCAATTTAGGTTTCCTAAATGGTCACCGATTTATGAATGGCTCGGATATGCCTTGTTTACTTGTAATTTATAGTAAAAAACATTCTCCGTACAACGTAATGTAAATAATGAATGAAAACTGTGAAAAAATCCTCTCACGATGACGTCACTACCGGATAAACCGGAAGTATGAGTCAGCAATTTAGTTTTCCTGAATGGTCACCGATTTACTAATAGCTCGGATATGCCTTGTTTACTTTTAACATTTAGTAGAAAACATTCTCTTCACAATGTAATGTAAATAATGAATGAAAACTGTAGAAAAAGACCCTCTCACAATGACGTCACTAAAGAGGGGAGGCGAAGCCTGGGAGGGTGGACCTCGTAGAACTGCACAGGACAGTCCCGTAGACCGGCGTAAATGAAGACCCGAAGGCCAAGACAATAGCAGTGAAGACCCGAAAGCCAAGACAATACCAGTCTATGTGGTTCAGTATTCATCGGAACAGATACTACACTTTGATCTTAGCCAAAAGGCCGAGAAAGACTTGAAATTTTAACAATAATCGCCATTGCAAGTATGGTTGAGAAAACACGCTGGTTGAGGAAGAAAATGGCTTTAATTAATTGTATGAATAATTTTTATTAATATCACCTTATCGGAACGTATTGTGAATACATATGGAAACTTGATAATAGTAGTTATAAGTATATATTTGTAAATCTGAATTTAATGGAAGGTTAAAAGGAATGTATTATGTAAATGAGGAAGCCCGTCTAATGTCTAAACGACGTTTATGAAGGGTATAAAAGGCTGTTGAAATCTATTAATTTTAGTAAGATTCTTGCCACGTTTTCACTTCTAATCGCCGCCTTGACTTGAAATTTCGTTCTTCTCTAATCTAATAAGGTTATTTAATGTTATCTAATGTAAATTTAATTAATTAATAATAGTTTCCTAATTCTACAGGTATACAAATATTATGAACGCCTACTTGAAAAGCTTAATTAATTAAATCTTAATTACCCGAGACCCCCCCTCTCTTCTGTTTACAAAAATTTCCCAGGACGGACAGACAGACAGACAGACAGACTGACAGACAGACAGAGAAGTGCTCGTTATATTATAAGTGGACTAGCCAAAATAGCCTCCCTACGGTCGTCTATTTTTGCTAGGCTGCCGCGTCGGAAATGAATGCTCACCAATAAACCGATGGAGACTCAGTCATATTTCTTGGGTGGGTAGTCATCGATTTTCTTTGTTTCTAACCAAGAATATTTTTAGTTTAAAAACAAATAAAACATTTTTAAAACATTTTTTTACCCACTCCCTCTAAAAGTTTTTTTCACCCTCCCCCAAGAATACTAATATTTTCAGTTTAAAAAAAAGTTCGCCCCCCCCCCCCAATTTATTTTTTGCCCTTCTCCATAATAGTAATATTTTCAGTTAGAAAAAGAGAAAAAAAAGAAATAATAGCTACCCCCCTAAATTTCTTTTTGTACTCTTCCCCATGAATAGTTATATTTTCAGTTAGAAACAGAAAAAAAAGAAAAAATTTTTACCCCCCCACCCAAAAAAAAGAAAAGATATTTGTCACCCTTCCCCATGAATAGTCATATTTTCAGTTAGAAAAAGAAAAAAAGTTTTTACCCCCTCCCCCACCAAAATTTTTTATTTTACCCTTCCCCATGAATAGGAATTGTATTTAAGTTAAAAAAAAATATAATTAAAAAATTTTTTTACCCCCCCCCCAAAAAAATTTTTTTTTTAGTTACCTTTCCCCATGAATAGTAATATTTTCAGTTAGAAAAAGGAAAAAAACATTCCCCTCCCCCCCCAATTTTTTTTTTGTTACCCTTCCCCATAAATAGTAATATTTTCAGTTTGAAAAAGAGAAAAAAAAAAAAAAATTTTTTACCCCCCCCTTCAAAAAATTTTTTTTTGTTACCCTTCCCCATGAGTAGTAATATTTTCAGTAAGAAAAAGAAAAAAAAAAAATTTTTTAACCCCCCCCACCCAAAAAAAAATTTTTTTTTGTTACCCTTCCCCATGAGTAGTAATATTTTCAGTTAGAAAAAGAAAAAAAAAAAAAAAATTTTTACCCCCCCACCCGAAAAAAAAAAAAATTTTGTTACCCTTCCCCATTAGTAGTAATATTTTCAGTAAGAAAAAAAAAAAAAAAAAATTTTACCCCCCCACCACCCAAAAAAAAAATATTGTTACCCTTCCCCATGAATTGGAATGTTTTCAGTTAAAAAAAAAAAAAAAAAATTTTACCCCCCCCCCCAAAAAAATTTTTTTTGTTACCCTTCCCCATGAATAGTAATATTGTAAGTGAGAAAAAGAAATAGAAAACATTTTTTTACCCTCCCCCATGCATAGTTAAAATAATGTAAACAAATTAGTAGGCGCCTCGGTCATATCAAAGAACTAATGTTTAAATATGCTATTGAAGGCGCCTACGTCATATCAAAGAACCAGTTTTGTTATTTTTCCAAAACGGTTACCCATTTAGTAATGGCCGAGATATTTGTTGCTTAACTTCCGATTTACAATAAAACACCTTCGCTTATAAACGTAATGAATGTAAAGACTGATAATGTGAAAAGATCCTCTCAAAATGACGTCACTTTCGGTCCAACCGGAAAGATGATTCAGCAATTTAGGTTTCCTAAATGGTCACCGATTTATGAATGGCTCGGATATGCCTTGTTTACTTTTAACTTATAGTAAAAAACATTCTCGGTACAACGTAATGTAAATAATGAATGAAAACTTTGAAAAAATCCTCTCACGATGACGTCACTACCGGATAAACCGGAAGTATGAGTCAGCAATTTAGTTTTCCTGAATGGTCACCGATTTACTAATGGCTCGGATATGCCTTGTTTACTTTTAACATTTAGTAGAAAACATTCTCTTAACAATGTAATGTAAATAATGAATGAAAACTGTGAAAAAAATCCTCTCACAATGACGTCACTAAAGAGGGGAGGAGAAGCCTGGGAGGGTGGACCTCCTAGAAATGCAAAGGACAGACTCGTAGACCGGCGTAAATGAAGACCCGAAGGCCAAGACAATACCAGTCGAGACCCGAAAGCCAAGACAATACCAGTCTATGTGGTTCAGTATCCATCGGAACAGATACTACACTTTGATCTTAGCCAAAAGGCCGAGAAAGACTTGAAATTTTAACAATAATCGCCATTGGAAGTATGGTTCAGAAAACACGCTGGTTGATGAAGAAAATGGGTTTAATTAATTGTATTAATAATTTTTATTAATATCACCTTATCGGAACGTATTGTGAATACATATGGAAACTTGATAATAGCAGTTATAAGTGTATATTTGTAAATCTGAATTTAATGGAAGGTTAAAAAGAATGTATTATGTAAATGAGGAAACCCGTCTAATGTCTAAACGACGTTTATTAAGGGTATAAAAGGCTGTTGAAATCTATTAGTTTTAGTTGTATTCTTGCCACGTTTTCACTTCTAATCGCGGCCTCGACCTGAAATTTCGTTCTTCTCCAATCTAATAAGGTTATTTAATGTTATCTAATGCAAATTTAATTAATTAATAATAGTTTCCTAATTCTACAGGTATAC
The DNA here is from genome assembly GCA_963556195.1 of Sepiola atlantica. Taxonomy (NCBI): domain Eukaryota; kingdom Metazoa; phylum Mollusca; class Cephalopoda; order Sepiida; family Sepiolidae; genus Sepiola; species Sepiola atlantica. The sequence goes on from OY744530.1 coordinate 63,879,267, forward strand.
AAATATTATGAACGCTGATTCGAAAAGCTTAATTAAATAAATGTTAATTACTCGAGCCCCCCCTCTCTTCTGTTTACAAAAATTCCCCAGGACGGACAGACAGACAGACAGACAGACAGACAGAGAAGTGCTCGTTATATTATAAGTGGACTAGCCAAAATAGCCTCCCTACGGTCGTCTATTTTTGCTAGGCTGCCGCGTCGGAAATGAACGCTCACCAGTAAACCGATGGAGACTCAGTCATATTTCGTGGGTGGGTAGACATCGATTTTCTATGTTTCTAACCAAGAATATTTTTAGTTTAAAAACAAATAAAACATGTTTAAAACATTTTTTTACCCACTCTCTCTAAAAGGTTTTTTCACCCTCCCCAAAGAATACTAATATTTTCAGTTTAAAAAAAAGGTCGCCCCCCCCCAATTTATTTTTTGCCCTTATCCGTAATAGTTATATTTTCAGTTAAAAAAAGAGAAAAAAAAGAAATATCTACCCTTCCCCTATGAATAGGAATTGTATTTAAGTTAAAAAAAAAAATAAATAAAGAAATTTTTCCCCCCCCAAAAAAATTTTTTTTAAGTTACCTTTCCCATGAATAGTAATATTTTCAGTGAGAAAAAGGAAAAAAACATTTCCCCCCCTCCCCCCCAAAATGTTTTTTTGTTACCCTTCCCCATGAATAGTAATATTTTCAGTTAGAAAACGAGAAAAAAAATAAAAAAATTTTACCGCCACCCCCCCACCCCAAAAATTTTTTTGTTACCCTTCCCCATGAATAGTAATATTTTCAGTAAGAAAAAGAAAAAAAAAAAAAAAATTTCCCCCCCACACCCCCCCAAAAATTTTTTTTGGTTACCCTTCTCCATGAGTAGTAATATTTTCAGTTAGAAAAAGGAAAAAAAAAGAAAATTTTTACCCCCTCACCCAAAAAATTTTTTTTGTTACCCTTTCCCATGAGTAGTAATATTTTCAGTAAGAAAAAGAAAAAAAAAAAAAAATTCCCCCCCCCACCCCCAAAAAAAATTTTTTTTGTTACCCTTCCCCATGAGTAGTAATATTTTCAGTTAGAAAAAGAAAAAAAAAAAAAAATTTTTACCCACCCCCCCCGGAAAAAAAATTTTTTTTGTTACCCTTCCCCATGAGTAGTAATAATTTCAGTAAGAAAAAAGAAAAAAAAAAAAAAAATTTTCCCCCCCCAACCCCCAAAAAAAATTTTTTTTGTTACCCTTCCCCATGAGTAGTAATATTTTCAGTTAGAAAAAAAAAAAAAAAAAAAAATTTTACCCCCCCCCCACCCGGAAAAAGAAAAAAATTTTGTTACCCTTCCCCATGAGTAGTAATATTTTCAGTTAGAAAAAGAAAAAAAAAAAAAAATTTTTACCCACCCCCCCCGGAAAAAAATTTTTTTTTGTTACCCTTCCCCATGAATTGGAATGTTTTAAGTTAAAAAAAAAAAAAAAAAATTTTACCCCCCCCGTAAAAAAATTTTTTTTTGTTACCCTTCCCCATGAATAGTAATAATGTAACCAAATTAGTAGGCGCCTCGGTCATATCAAAGAACTAATGATTTAATATGCTATTGAAGGCGCCTACGTCATATCAAAGAACCAGTTTTGTTATTTTTCCAAAACGGTTACCCATTTAGTAATGGCCGAGATATTTGTTGCTTAACTTCCTATTCACAATAAAACCCCTTTGCTTATAAACGTAATGAATGTAAAGACTGATAATGTGAAAAGATCCTCTCAAAATGACGTCACTTCCTGTCTAACCGGAAAGATGAGTCAGCAATTTAGTTTTCCAAAATGGTCATCGATTTACTAATGGCTCGTATATGCCTTGTTTACTTGTAATTTATAGTAAAAAACATTCTCTTAACAACGTAATGTAAATAATGAATGAAAACTGTGAAAAAATCCTCTCACGATGACGTCACTACCGGATAAACCGGAAGTATGAGTCAGCAATTTAGTTTTCCTGAATGGTCACCGATTTACTAATAGCTCGGATATGCCTTGTTTACTTTTAACTTTTAGTAGAAAACATTCTCTTAACAACGTAATGTAAATAATGAATGAAAACTGTGGAAAAAATCCTCTCACAATGACGTCACTAAAGAGGGGAGGCGAAGCCTGGGAGGGTGGACCTCCTAGAACTGCACAGGACAGTCCCGTAGACCGGCGTAAATGAAGACCCGAAGGCCAAGACAATAGCAGTGAAGACCCGAAAGCCAAGACAATACCAGTCTATGTGGTTCAGTATTCATCGGAACAGATACTACACTTTGATCTTAGCCAAAAGGCCGAGAAAGACTTGAAATTTTAACAATAATCGCGATTGCAAGTATGGTTGAGAAAACACGCTGAGAAAATGAGAAAATGGCTTTAATTAATTGTATTAATAAGTTTTATTAATATCACCTTACTGGAACGTATTGTGAATACATATGGAAACTTGATAATAGCAGTTATAAGTGTATATTTGTAAATCTGAATTTAATGGAAGGTTAAAAGGAATGTATTATGTAAATGAGGAAGCCCGTCTAATGTCTAAACGACGTTTACTAAGGGTATAAAAGGCCGTTGAAATCTATTAATTTTAATGTGATTCTTGCCACGTTTTCACTTCTAATCGTCGCCTCGACTTGAAATTTCTTTCTACTCCAATCTAATAAGGTTATTTAATGTTATCTAATGTAAATTTAATTAATTAATAAAAGTTTCCTAATTCTACAGGTATACAAATATTATGAACGCTGACTCGAAAAGCTTAATTAATTAAATCTTAATTACCCGAGACCCCCCCCCCCTCTCTTCTGTTTACAAAAATTCCCCAGGACGGACAGACAGACAGACATCCTGACAGAGAAGTGCTCGTTATATTATAAGTGGACTAGCCAAAATAGCCTCCCTACGGTCGTCTATTTTTGCTAGGCTGCCGCGTCGGAAATGAACGCTCACCAGTAAACCGATGGAGACTCAGTCATATTTCGTGGGTGGGTAGACATCAATTTTCTTTGTTTCTAACCAAGAATATTTTTAGTTTAAAAACAAATAAAACATTTTTAAAACATTTTTTTACCCACTCTCTCCAAAAGTTTTTTTCACCCTCCCCCAAGAATACTAACATTTTCAGTTTAAAAAAAAATAAATAAATAAAAACATTTTTTACCCCCCCCCCAAAAAAAATTTTTTTTAGTTACCTTTCCCCATGAATAGTAATATTTTCAGTTAGAAAAAGGAATAAAAACATTCCCCCCCCAAAATTTTTTTTTTGTTACCCTTCCCCATGAATAGTAATATTTTCAGTTAGAAAAAGAGAAAAAAATAAAAAAATTTTACCCCCCCCCCAAAATTTTTTTTTGTTACCCTTCCCCATGAGTAGTAATATTTTCAGTAAGAAAAAGAACAAAAAAAAAATTTTTTAACCCCCCCCACCCCAAAAAAATTTTTTTTTGTTACCCTTCCCCATGAATTGGGATGTTTTCAGTTCAGAAAAAAAAAAAAATTTTACCCATCCCCCCCAAAAAAAATTTCCCCATGAATAGTAATATTTTCAGTTAGAAAAAAAAAAAAAAAAATTTAACCCCCCCCCACCCAAAAAAAATAATTTTTTTTGTTACCCTTCCCCATGAGTAGTAATATTTTCAGTAAGAAAAAAAAAAAAAAAAAAAAAAATTTCCCCCCCCCACCCCAAAAAAATTTTTTTTTGTTACCCTTCCCCATGAGTAGTAATATTTTCAGTTAGAAAAAGAAAAAAAAAAAAAAAATTTTTACCCCCCCCCCAACCCAAAAAAAAAAAAATTTTTGTTACCCTTCCCCATGAGTAGTAATATTTTCAGTAAGAAAAAGAAAAAAAAAAAAAAAATTTTTACCCCCTCCCACCCAAAAAAAAAAATTTTTTTTGTTACCCTTCCCCATGAGTAGTAATATTTTCAGTTAGAAAAAGAAAAAAAAAAAAAATTTTTTACCCCCCCCCTTCACCCGAAATAAAAAAAAATTTGTTACCCTTCCCCATGAGTAGTAATATTTTCAGTTAGAAAAAGAAAAAAAAAAAAATTTTACCCCCCCCCCCAAAAAAAAAATTTAGTAGGCGCCTCGGTCATATCAAAGAACTAATGTTTAAATATGCTATTGAAGGCGCCTACGTCATATCAAAGAACCAGTTTTGTTATTTTTCCAAAACGGTTACCCATTTAGTAATGGCCGAGATATTTGTTGCTTAACTTCCTATTTACAATAAAACCCCTTTGCTTATAAACGTAATGAATGTAAAGACTGATAATGTGAAAAGATCCTCTCAAAATGACGTCACTTCCGGTCCAACCGGAAAGATGATTCATCAATTTAGGTTTCCTAAATGGTCACCGATTTATGAATGGCTCGTATATGCCTTGTTTACTTGTAATTTATAGTAAAAAACATTCTCTTAACAACGTAATGTAAATAATGAATGAAAACTGTGAAAAAATCCTCTCACGATGACGTCACTACCGGATAAACCGGAAGTATGAGTCAGCAATTTAGTTTTCCTGAATGGTCACCGATTTACTAATAGCTCGGATATGCCTTGTTTACTTTTAACATTTAGTAGAAAACATTCTCTTAACAACGTAATGTAAATAATGAATGAAAACTGTGAAAAAAATCCTCTCACAATGACGTCACTAAAGAGGGGAGGAGAAGCCTGGGAGGTGGACCTCCTAGAAATGCAAAGGACAGACCCGGATATGCCTTGTTTACTTGTAATTTATAGTAAAAAACATTCTCTTAACAACGTAATGTAAATAATGAATGAAAACTGTGAAAAAATCCTCTCACGATGACGTCACTTCCGGATTAACCAGAAGGATTCTCACAATGACGTCACTAAGGGGAGGAGAAGCCTGGGAGGGTGGACCTCCTAGAACTGCAAAGGACAGTCCCGTAGACCGGCGTAAATGAAGACCCGAAGGCCAAGACAATAGCAGTGAAGACCCGAAAGCCAAGACAATACCAGTCTATGTGGTTCAGTATTCATCGGAACAGATACTACACTTTGATCTTAGCCAAAAGGCCGAGAAAGACTTGAAATTTTAACAATAATCGCCATTGGAAGTATGGTTGAGAAAACACGCTGGTTGATGAAGAAAATGGGTTTAATTAATTGTATTAATAATTTTTCTTAATATCACCTTATCGGAACGTATTGTGAATACATATGGAAACTTGATAATAGCAGTTATAAGTGTATATTTGTAAATCTGAATTTAATGGAAGGTTAAAAGGAATGTATTATGTAAATGAGGAAGCCCGTCTAATGTCTAAACGACGTTTATTAAGGGTATAAAAGGCTGTTGAAATCTATTAATTTTAGTGTTATTCTTGCCACGTTTTCACTTCTAATCGCAGCCTCGACTTGAAATTTCGTTCTTCTCTAATCTAATAAGGTTATTTAATGTTATCTAATGTAAATTTAATTAATTAATAATAGTTTCTAATTCTACAGGTATACAAATATTATGAACGCCTACTTGAAAAGCTTAATTAATTAAATCTTAATTACCCGAGACCCCCCCTCTCTTCTGTTTACAAAAATTTCCCAGGACGGACAGACAGACAGACAGACAGACAGACAGACTGACAGACAGACAGAGAAGTGCTCGTTATATTATAAGTGGACTAGCCAAAATAGCCTCCCTACGGTCGTCTATTTTTGCTAGGCTGCCGCGTCGGAAATGAACGCTCACCAGTAAACCGATTGAGACTCAGTCATATTTCGTGGGTGGGTAGACATCGATTTTCTATGTTTCTAACCAAGAATATTTTTAGTTTAAATACAAATAAAACATGTTTAAAACATTTTTTTACCCACTCTCTCCAAAAGTTTTTTTAACCCTCCCCCAAGAATACTAATATTTTCAGTTTAAAAAAAAGGTCGCGCCCCAAATTTTATTTGCCCTTATCCGTAATAGTAATATTTTCAGTTAGAAAAAGAGAAAAAAAAGAAATAATATCTACCCACCCCCCTAAATTTCTTTTTGTACTCTTCCCCATGAGGAGTTATATTTTCAGTTAGAAACAGAAAAAAAAAAAAAAAATTTTTACCCCCCACCCCAAAAAAAGAAAAGATATTTGTCACCCTTCCCCATGAATAGTAATATTTTCAGTTAGAAAAAGAAAAAAAGTGTTTACCCCCTCCCACCAAAATTTTTTATTTTACCCTTCCCCATGAATAGGAATTGTATTTAAGTTAAAAAAAAATAAAATAAAATTTTTTTTTACCCCGCCCAAAAAAAATTTCTTTAGTTACCTTTCCCCATGAATAGTAATATTTTCAGTTAGTAAAAGGAAAAAAACATTTCCCCCCCCCCCAAAAAATTGTTTTTTTGTTACCCTTCCCCATGAATAGTAATATTTTCAGTTAGAAGAAGAGAAAAAAAAAAAAAATTTTTTACCCCCCCCCGCCCCCCCCCCAAATTTTTTTTGTTACCCTTCCCCATGAGTAGTAAAACTTAATAGTAAGAAAAAAAAAAAAAAAAAAAAAATGTTACCCCCCCCTCACCCCCACCCCCCCAAAAAATTTTGTTACCCTTCCTCTTCAATTGGGATGTTTTCAGTTCAAAAAAAAAAAAAAAATTTTAACCCCCCCCCCCAAAAAAATTTTTTGTTACCCATCCCCATGAATAGTAATATTTTCAGTTAGAAAAAGAAAAAAAAAAAAAAGAATTTTTACCCCCCCTTACCCAAAAAAAAATTTTTTTTGTTACCCTTCCCCATGAGTAGTAATATTTTCAGTAAGAAAAAAAAAAAAAAAAAAAAATTTTCCGCCCCCCCCCCCAAAAAATTTTTTTTGTTACCCTTCCCCATGAGTAGTAATATTTTCAGTTAGAAAAAGAAAAAAAAAAAAAAGTTTTTCCCCCCCCACCCAAAAAAAAAATTTTTTTTGTTACCCTTCCCCATGAGTAGTAATATTTTCAGTTAGAAAAAGAAAAAAAAAAAAAAATTTTTTACCCCCCCACCCAAAAAAAAAAAAAAATTTTGTTGTTACCCTTCCCCATGAGTAGTAATATTTTCAGTAAGAAAAAAAAACAAAAAATTTTCCCCCCCACCCAAAAAAAAAATTTTTTTTGTTACCCTTCCCCATGAGTAGTAATATTTTCAGTTAGAAAAAGAAAAAAAAAAAAAATTTTTTACCCCCCCACCCGAAAAAAAAAAAAAATTTGTTACTATTCCCCATGAGTAGTAATATTTTCAGTTAGAAAAAGAAAAAAAAAAAAAAATTTTACCCCCCCCCCAAAAAAAAATTTTTTTTTCCCCATGAATAGTAATATTGTAATTGAGAAAAAGAAAAAGAAAACATTTTTTACCCTCCCCCATGCATAGTTAAAATAATGTAACCAAATTAGTAGGCGCCTCGGTCATATCAAAGAACTAATGTTTAAATATGCTATTGAAGGCGCCTACGTCATATCAAAGAACCAGTTTTGTTATTTTTTCAAAACGGTTACCCATTTAGTAATGGCCGATATATTTGTTGCTTAACTTCCTATTTACAATAAAACCCCTTTGCTTATAAACGTAATGAATGTAAAGACTGATAATGTTAAAAGATCCTCTCAAAATGACGTCACTTCCGTTCCAACCGGAAAGATGATTCAGCAATTTAGGTTTCCTAAATGGTCACCGATTTATGAATGGCTCGGATATGCCTTGTTTACTTTTAACTTATAGTAAAAAACATTCTCGGTACAACGTAATGTAAATAATGAATGAAAACTGTGAAAAAAATCCTCTCACAATGACGTCACTAAAGAGGGGAGGCGAAGCTTGGGAGGGTGGACCTCCTAGAAATGCAAAGGACAGACCCGTAGACCGGCGTAAATGAAGACCCGAAGGCCAAGACAATACCAGTGAAGACCCGAAAGTCAAGACAATACCAGTCTATGTGGTTCAGTATTCATCGGATCAGATACTACACTTTGATCTTAGCCAAAAGGCCGAGAAAGACTTGAAATTTTAACAATAATCGCCATTGGAAGTATGGTTGAGAAAACACGCTGGTTGAGGAAGAAAATGGCTTTAATTAATTGTATGAATAATTTTTATTAATATCACCTTATCGGAACGTATTGTGCATACATATGGAAACTTGATAATAGCAGTTATAAGTGTATATTTGTAAATCTGAATTTAATGGAAGGTTAAAAGTAATGTATTATGTAAATGAGGAAGCCCGTCTAATGTCTAAACGACGTTTATTAAGGGTATAAAAGGCCGTTGAAATCTATTAATTTTAGTATGATTCTTGCCACTTTTCACTTCTAATCGCAGCCTCGACTTGAAATTTCGTTCTTCTCTAATCTAATAAGGTTATTTAGTGTTATCTAATGTAAATTTAATTAATTAATAATAGTTTCCTAATTCTACAAGTATACAAATATTATGAACGCCTACTTGAAAAGCTTAATTAATTAAATCTTAATTACTCGAGCCCCCCCCCTTCTCTTCTGTTTACAAAAATTCCCCAGGACGGACAGACAGACAGACAGACAGACAGAGAAGGTGCTCGTTATATTATAAGTGGACTAGCCAAAATAGCCTCCCTAACGGTCGTCTATTTTTGCTAGGCTGCCGCGTCGGAAATGAACGCTCACCAGTAAACCGATGGAGACTCAGTCATATTTCGTGGGTTTTTACCCCCTCCCACCAAAATTTTTTATTTTACCCTTCCCCATGAATAGGAATTGTATTTAAGTTAAAAAAAAAAAATAAAATTTTTTTTTACCCCGCCCAAAAAAAATTTCTTTAGTTACCTTTCCCCATGAATAGTAATATTTTCAGTTAGTAAAAGGAAAAAAACATTTCCCCCCCCCCCAAAAATTGTTTTTTTGTTACCCTTCCCCATGAATAGTAATATTTTCAGTTAGAAGAAGAGAAAAAAAAAAAAAATTTTTTACCCCCCCCCGCCCCCCCCCCCAAATTTTTTTTGTTACCCTTCCCCATGAGTAGTAAAACTTAATAGTCAGAAAAAAAAAAAAAAAAAAAAAATGTTACCCCCCCCTCAACCCCACCCCCCCCAAAAATTTTGTTACCCTTCCCCTTCAATTGGGATGTTTTCAGTTCAAAAAAAAAAAAAAAATTTTAACCCATCCCCCAAAAAAATTTTTTGTTACCCATCCCCATGAATAGTAATATTTTCAGTTAGAAAAAGAAAAAAAAAAAAAAGAATTTTTACCCCCCCTTACCCAAAAAAAAATTTTTTTTGTTACCCTTCCCCATGAGTAGTAATATTTTCAGTAAGAAAAAAAAAAAAAAAAAAAAAATTTTCCGCCCCCCCCCCAAAAAAATTTTTTTTGTTACCCTTCCCCATGAGTAGTAATATTTTCAGTTAGAAAAAGAAAAAAAAAAAAGTTTTCCCCCCCCACCCAAAAAAAAAATATTTTTTGTTACCCTTCCCCATGAGTAGTAATATTTTCAGTTAGAAAAAGAAAAAAAAAAAAAATTGTTTTACCCCCCCACCCGAAAAAAAAAAAATTTTTTTGTTACCCTTCCCCATGAGTAGTAATATTTTCAGTAAGAAAAAAAAACAAAAAATTTTCCCCCCCACCCAAAAAAAAAATTTTTTTTGTTACCCTTCCCCATGAGTAGTAATATTTTCAGTTAGAAAAAGAAAAAAAAAAAAAATTTTTACCCCCCCACCCGAAAAAAAAAAAAAATTTGTTACTATTCCCCATGAGTAGTAATATTTTCAGTTAGAAAAAGAAAAAAAAAAAAAAATTTTACCCCCCCCCCCCCAAAAAAAAATTTTTGTTACCCTTCCCCATCAATTAGAATGTTTTCAGTTGAAAAAAAAAACAAAAAAAAATTTTACCCCCCCCCCCCAAAAAATTTTTTTTTCCCCATGAATAGTAATATTGTAATTGAGAAAAAGAAAAAGAAAACATTTTTTACCCTCCCCCATGCATAGTTAAAATAATGTAACCAAATTAGTAGGCGCCTCGGTCATATCAAAGAACTAATGTTTAAATATGCTATTAAAGGCGCCTACGTCATATCAAAGAACCAGTTTTGTTATTTTTTCAAAACGGTTACCCATTTAGTAATGGCCGAGATATTTGTTGCTTAACTTCCTATTTACAATAAAACCCCTTTGCTTATAAACGTAATGAATGTAAAGACTGATAATGTTAAAAGATCCTCTCAAAATGACGTCACTTCCGTTCCAACCGGAAAGATGATTCAGCAATTTAGGTTTCCTAAATGGTCACCGATTTATGAATGGCTCGGATATGCCTTGTTTACTTTTAACTTATAGTAAAAAACATTCTCGGTACAACGTAATGTAAATAATGAATGAAAACTGTGAAAAAAATCCTCTCACAATGACGTCACTAAAGAGGGGAGGCGAAGCTTGGGAGGGTGGACCTCCTAGAAATGCAAAGGACAGACCCGTAGACAGGCGTAAATGAAGACCCGAAGGCCAAGACAATACCAGTGAAGACCCGAAAGTCAAGACAATACCAGTCTATGTGGTTCAGTATTCATCGGATCAGATACTACACTTTGATCTTAGCCAAAAGGCCGAGAAAGACTTGAAATTTTCACAATAATCGCCATTGGAAGTATGGTTGAGAAAACACGCTGGTTGATGAAGAAAATGGGTTTAATTAATTGTATTAATAAGTTTTATTAATATCACCTTATCGGAACGTATTGTGAATACATATGGAAACTTGATAATAGCAGTTATAAGTGTATATTTGTATATCTGAATTTAATGGAAGGTTAAAAAGAATGTATTATGTAAATGAGGAAGCCCGTCTAATGTCTAAACGACGTTTATTAAGGGTATAAAAGGCTGTTGAAATCTATTAATTTTAGTTGTATTCTTGCCACGTTTTCACTTCTAATCGCAGCCTCGACTTGAAATTTCTTTCTTCTCCCATCTAATAAGGTTATTTAATGTTATCTAATGTAAATTTAATTACTCGACCCCCCCCCTCTCTCTTCTGTTTACAAAAATTCCCCAGGACGGACAGACAGACAGACAGACAGAGAGGTGCTCGTTATATTATAAGTGGACTAGCGAAAATAGACTCCCTGACGGTCGTCTATTTTTGCTAGGCTGCCGCGTCGGAAATGAACGCTCACCAGTAAACCGATGGAGACTCAGTCATATTTCGTGGGTGGGTAGACATCGATTTTCTTTGTTTCTAACCAAGAATATTTTTAGTTTAAAAACAAATAAAACATGTTTAAAACATTTTTTTACCCACTCTCTCCAAAAGTTTTTTTCACCGTCCCCCAAGAATACTAATATTTTCAGTTTAAAAAAAAGGTCGCCCCCCACCCAAATTTATTTTTTGCCCTTATCCGTAATAGTAATATTTTAAGTTAAAAAAGAGAAAAAAAAAAAGAAATAATATCTACCCCTCCCCTAAATTTCTTTTTGTACTCTTCCCCATGAATAGTTATATTTTCAGTTAGAAACAGAAAAAAAAGAAAAAAATTAAAACCCGTCCACCCCAAAAAAAGAAAAGATATTTGTCACCCTTCCCCATGAATAGTAATATTTTCAGTTAGAAAAAGGAAAAAAGTTTTTACCCCCCTCCCACCAAAATTTTTTATTTTACCCTTCCCCATGAATAGGAATTGTATTTAAGTTAAAAAAAAAAATTACTAAAAAAAATTTTTACCCCCCCCCAAAAAAATTTTTTTTTAGTTACCTTTCCCCATGAATAGTAATATTTTCAGTTAGAAAAAGGAAAAGAACATTCCCCCCCCCCCAAATTTTTTTGTTACCCTTCCCCATGAATAGTAATATTTTCAGTTAGAAAAAGAGAAAAAAAAAAAAATTGCCCCCCCTCCCCAAATTTTTTTTTTGTTAACCTTCCCCATGAGTAGTAATATTTTCAGTAAGAAAAAGAAAAAAAAAAAAATTTTTTTACCCCCCCCACCCAAAAAACAAATTTTTTTTGTTACCCTTCCCCATGAGTAGTAATATTTTCAGTAAGAAAAAGAAAAAAACAAAAAAAATTTTCCCCCCCCACCCCCAAAAAAATTTTTTTTTGTTACCTTTCCCGATGAGTAGTAATATTTTCAGTAAGATAAAGAAAAAAAAAAAAAATGTTTCCCCTCCCACTCAAAAAAAATTTTTTTTTTGTTACCCTTCCCCATGAGTAGTAATATTTTCAGTTAGAAAAAGAAAAAAAAAAAAAAAATTTTACCCCCCCCACCCGAAAAAAAAAAAATTTTGTTACCCTTCCCCATGAGTAGTAATATTTTCAGTTAGAAAAAGAAAAAAAAAAAAAAAATTTTACCCACCCACCCGAAACAAAAAAAAAAATTTTGAATAGTAATATTTTCAGTTAGAAAAAGAAAAAAAAAAAAAAAATTTTTACCCCCCCCCACCCAAAAAAAAAAATTTTTTTGTTACCCTTCCCCATGAGTAGTAATATTTTCAGTAAAGAAAAAAAAAAAAAAATTCCCCCCCCCCCCCACCCGAAAAAAAATAATTTTGTTACCCTTCCCCATGAGTAGTAATATTTTCAGTTAGAAAAAGAAAAAAAAAAAATTTTTTACCCCCCCCCCACCCGAAAAAAAAAAAAATTTTGTTACCCTTCCCCATGAATTGGAATGTTTTCAGTTGAAAATAAAAAAAAAAAAAATTTTACCCCCCCAAATTTTTTTTTTTGTTACCCTTCCCCATGAATAGTAATATTGTAAGTTAGAAAAAGAAAAAGAAAAAAACATTTTTTTACCCCATGCATAGTTAAAATAATGTAACCAAATTAGTAGGCGCCTCGGTCATATCAAAGAACTAATGTTTAAATATGCTATTGAAGGCGCCTACGTCATATCAAAGAACCAGTTTTGTTATTTTTCCAAAACGGTTACCCATTTAGTAATGGCCGAGATATTTGTTGCTTAACTTCCTATTTACAATAAAACACCTTTGCTTATAAACGTAATGAATGTAAAGACTGATAATGTGAAAAGATCCTCTCAAAATGACGTCACTTCCGTTCCAACCGGAAAGATGATTCAGCAATTTAGGTTTCCTAAATGGTCACCGATTTATGAATGGCTCGGATATGCCTTGTTTACTTTTAACTTATAGTAAAAAACATTCTCGGTACAACGTAATGAATGAAAACTGTGAAAAAATCCTCTCCCGATGACGTCACTACCGGATAAACCGGAAGTATGAGTCAGCAATTTAGTTTTCCTGAATGGTCACCGATTTACTAATAGCTCGGATATGCCTTGTTTACTTTTAACATTTAGTAGAAAACATTCTCTTAACAATGTAATGTAAATAATGAATGAAAACTGTGAAAAAAATCCTCTCACAATGACGTCACTAAAGAGGGGAGGAGAAGCCTGGGAGGGTGGACCTCCTAGAAATGCAAAGGACAGACTCGTAGACCGGCGTAAATGAAGACCCGAAGGCAAAGACAATACCAGTGAAGACCCGAAAGCCAAGCCAAGACAATACCAGTCTATGTGGTTCAGTATTCATCGGAACAGATACTACACTTTGATCTTAGCCAAAAGGCCGAGAAAGACTTGAAATTTTAACAATAATCGCCATTGGAAGTATGGTTCAGAAAACACGCTGGTTGATGAAGAAAATGGGTTTAATTAATTGTATTAATAATTTTTATTAATATCACCTAATCGGAACGTATTGTGAATACATATGGAAACTTGATAATAGCAGTTATAAGTGTATATTTGTAAATCTGAATTTAATGGAAGGTTAAAAAGAATGTATTATGTAAATGAGGAAACCCGTCTAATGTCTAAACGACGTTTATTAAGGGTATAAAAGGCCGTTGAAATCTCTTAATTTTAGTATGATTCTTGCCACGTTTACACTTCTAATCGCAGCCTCGTCTTGAAATTTCGTTCTTCTCTAATCTAATAATGTTATTTAATGTTATCTAATGTAAATTTAATTAATTAATAATAGTTTCCTAATTCTACATGTATACAAATATTATGAACGCTGACTTGAAAAGCTTAATTAATTAAATCTTAATTACTCGAGACCTCCCCTCTCTCTTGTTTACAAAAATTCCCCAGGACGGACAGACAGACAGACATCCTGACAGAGAAGTGCTCGTTATATTATAAGTGGACTAGCCAAAATAGCCTCCCTACGGTCGTCTATTTTTGCTAGGCTGCCGCGTCGGAAATGAACGCTCACCAGTAAACCGATGGAGACTCAGTCATATTTCGTGGGTGGGTAGACATCGATTTTCTATGTTTCTAACCAAGAATATTTTTAGTTTAAAAACAAATAAAACATGTTTAAAACATTTTTTTACCCAGTCTCTCCAAAAGTTTTTTCACCCTCCCCCAAGAATACTAATATTTTCAGTTTAAAAAAAAAGGTCGCCCCCGCCCCCCAAATTTATTTTTTGCCCTTATCCGTAATAGTAATATTTTCAGTTAGAAAAAGAGAAAAAAAAAAGAAATAATATCTACCCCCCCTAAATTTCTATTTGTACTCTTCCCCATGAATAGTTATATTTTCAGTTAGAAACAGACAAAAAGAAAAAAATTTTACCCCCCCACCCCAAAAAAAAGAAAAGATATTTGTCACCCTTCCCCATGAATAGTAATATTTTCAGTTAGAAAAAGAAAAAAAGTTTTTACCCCCCTCCCACCAAATTTTTTTATTTTACCCTTCCCCATGAATAGGAATTGTATTTAAGTTAAAAAAAAAAAATAAATAAAAATTGTTTTTACCCCCCCCCCCCCCAAAAAAATTTTTTTTTAGTTACCTTTCCCCATGAATAGTAATATTTTCAGTTAGAAAAAGGACAAAAACATATCCCCCCCGCAAAAATTTTTTTTTTGTTACCCTTCCCCATGAATAGTAATATTTTCAGTTAGAAAAAGAGAAAAAAAATTTTTTTTTACCCCCCCCCCCCACCCCAAAAAAAAAATTTTTTTGTCACCCTTCCCCATGAGTAGTAATATTTTAAGTAAGAAAAAGAAAATAAAAAAAAACATTTTTACCCCCCCCCCACCCAAAAAAAAAATTTTTTTTGTTACCCTTCCCCATGAGTAGTAATGTTTTCAGTAAGAAAAAGAAAAAAAAAAAAATTCCCCCCCCACCCCCCCAAAAAAATTTTTTTTGTTACCTTTCCCTATGAGTAGTAATATTTTCAGTTAGAAAAAGAAAAAAAAAAAAAAAAATTTTTACCCCTCCACCCCAAAAAAAATTTTTTTGTTACCCTTCCCCATGAATAGTAATATTTTCAGTTAGAAAAAAAAAAAAAAAAAAAAAATTTTTACCCCCCCGACCCAAAAAAAAATTTTTTTTTGTTACCCTTCCCCATGAGTAGTAATATTTTCAGTAAGAAAAAAAAAAAAAAAAAAAAATTTTCCCCTCCCACCCAAAAAAAAAAATTTTTTTGTTACCCTTCCCCATGAGTAGTAATATTTTCAGTTAGAAAAAGGAAAAAAAAAAAAATTTTTTTACCATCCCCAACCGAAAAAAAAAAAAATTTTGTTACCCTTCCCCATGAGTAGTAATATTTTCAGTTAGAAGAAGAAAAAAAAAAAAAAACATTTTTACCCCCCCCCCACCTGAAAAAAAAAAAAAATTTTGTTACCCTTCCCCATGAATTGGAATGTTTTCAGTTGTAAAAAAAAAAAAAAAATTTTACCCCCCCCCCCTAAAAAAAATTTTTTTTTTGTTACCCTTCCCCATGAATAGTAATATTGTAAGTGAGAAAAAGAAAAAGAAAAAAACATTTTTTTACCCCATGCATAGTTAAAATAATGTAACCAAATTAGTAGGCGCCTCGGTCATATCAAAGAACTAATGTTTAAATATGCTATTGAAGGCGCCTACGTCATATCAAAGAACCAGTTTTGTTATTTTTCCAAAACGGTTACCCATTTAGTAATGGCCGAGATATTTGTTGCTTAACTTCCTATTAACATAAAACACCTTTGCTTATAAACGTAATGAATGTAAAGACTGATAATGTGAAAAGATCCTCTCAAAATGACGTCACTTCCGTTCCAACCGGAAAGATGATTCAGCAATTTAGGTTTCCTAAATGGTCACCGATTTATGAATGGCTCGGATATGCCTTGTTTACTTTTAACTTATAGTAAAAAACATTCTCGGTACAACGTAATGTAAATAATGAATGAAAACTGAAAAAATCCTCTCACGATGACGTCACTACCGGATAAACCGGAAGTATGAGTCAGCAATTTAGTTTTCCTGAATGGTCACCGATTTACTAATAGCTCGGATATGCCTTGTTTACTTTTAACATTTAGTAGAAAACATTCTCTTAACATTGTAATGTAAATAATGAATGAAAACTGTGAAAAAAATCCTCTCACAATGACGTCACTAAAGAGGGGAGGCGAAGCCTGGGAGGGTGGACCTCCTAGAACTGCACAGGACAGTCCCGTAGACCGGCGTAAATGAAGACCCGAAGGCCAAGACAATAGCAGTGAAGACCCGAAAGCCAAGACAATACCAGTCTATGTGGTTCAGTATTCATCGGAACAGATACTACACTTTGATCTTAGCCAAAAGGCCGAGAAAGACTTGAAATTTTAACAATAATCGCCATTGGAAGTATGGTTGAGAAAACACGCTGGTTGATGAAGAAAATGGGTTTAATCAATTGTATTAATAATTTTTATTAATATCACCTTATCGGAACGTATTGTGAATACATATGGAAACTTGATAATAGCAGTTACGAGTGTATATTTGTAAATCTGAATTTAATGGAAGGTTAAAAGGAATGTATTATGTAAATGAGGAAGCCCGTCTAATGTCTAAACGACGTTTATTAAGGGTATAAAAGGCTGTTGAAATCTATTAATTTTAGTTGTATTCTTGCCACGTTTTCACTTCTAATCGCCGCCTCGACTTGAAATTTCTTTCTACTCCAATCTAATAAGGTTATTTAAAGTTATCTAATGTAAATTTAATTAATTAATAAAAGTTTCCTAATTCTACATGTATAAAAATATTATGAACGCTGACTCGAAAAGCTTAATTAATAAAATCTTAATTACTCGAGACCCCCCTCCCCTCTCTTCTGTTTACAAAAATTCCCCAGGACGGACAGACAGACAGAAATCCTGACAGAGAAGTGCTCGTTATATTATAAGTGGACTAGCCAAAATAGCCTCCCTATGGTCGTCTATTTTTGCTAGGCTGCCGCGTCGGAAATGAACGCTCACCAGTAAACCGATGGAGACTCAGTCATATTTCGTGGGTGGGTACACATCGATTTTCTATGTTTCTAACCAAGAATATTTTTAGTTTAAAAACAAATAAAACATTTTTAAAACAATTTTTTACCCACTCCCTCCAAAAGTTTTTTTCACCCTCCCCCAAGAATACTAATATTTGTAGTTTTAAAAAAAGTTCGCCCCCACCAATTTATTTTTTGCCCTTCTCTGTAATAGTAATATTTTCAGTTAGAAAAAGAGAAGAAAAATCGCGTGTGTAACATCTTTATATTCAAACTTCTATTTCTCCCCCTCCTCTATGGCCGTCTCTTTATCTTTCTACCATTCTCTTCCCTGGTCGCACCATTTCACCACTACTTTCTAATTTTGCCTTTTGCGAAAGCTATTTCTTCCCTACCATTTCTCCTACGTTTGCCAGGGCAATAGTATGACATATTTCTATAAAAAGTAACACCTCTATCTGCGCCTTCTATATAGGTACTTATTTCCGCCCCGGTGTTCATAATATATATATATCTATCACCACTCCGGTGCATATACAATATACGTACCTATCGCCGCCCAGGGGCAGATACTATATAAGTACCTATTGCCGCCCTGGTATGCATACTACATAAGTACCTATCGCTGCCTTGGTGCAAATGCTACATACGTACCTATCGCCGCCCCAGTGCGAATGCTGCATACGTACCTATCGCCGCCCTGTTGCAAATGCTACATATGTACCTACCGCCGCCTAAGTGCAAATGCTAAATACGTCCCTATAGCCGGCCTGATGTGAATGCTAAATATGTACCTATCGCTTCCCCGGTCGCGTGCTAAATACGTACCTGTCGCTGCTCTGGTGTGCGTGCTATATACGTACTAATCGCCGCCCCGGAGCGCATCCTAAATATATATCTATCACCGCCCTGGTGTGCATTCTATATACATACTTACTGCCATCCCTGTGCAGATTCAATATAGTCCTATCACTCCTCTATGCACTACTATACACACACCTATTGCCACCCCGGTGCACATACTATATATATACCTATCGCCGCCACGGTGTGCATACTATATTCGTACCTATCGTCGCCCTGGTGTGCATACCATATACACACCTACGAAATATTTGAAGATCAAAAAACAAATAACATTTCGCCCGACCTCCTAAAAAGTTTGGCCCGACCACTACAATTTTCCCCGACGCCTAATATCTCAAGCCGCACCCCCCAATATTGTTTTACTCTCCCCCAACCGAGAGTAATATTTTGAGTTCAAAACAAAAAAAATTTAAAAAATTGGCCTGACCACTAAAATTTTCCCCGACCCCTCAATCTCTCCAACCCCGCATCTCAACTAATTTTTAACTCTCCCCCAACCCTAGGATATATTTTGAGTTCAAAAAAAAAAAAAAAAAATAAATTTGGCCTGACTCCTAAATTGCCTTAAGCCTAACATTTTCCCCGACCCCTCAATCTCTCCAGACCCCCCTCCCAACTAATTTTTAGCTCTCCCCCAAACCTAGGAAATATTCTGACTTCATAACAAAAAAAAACAGCAAAAAATTTGGACTGACCCCTAAAAAGTTCGGCCTGACCCCTACAAGTTTTCCCGACCCCTCAATCTGTCTAGACCCCCATCCCAACTAATTTTTCACTCTTCCCCAAACCTGAGAAATATTTTAAGTTAAAAACAAAACAAACAAAGTAATTTGGCCTGACCCCTAAAAAGTTCGGCGGACCCATAAAATTTTCCCCGACCCCTCAATCTCTCCAGCCCCCGTCCAAACCAATTTTTAACTCTCCCCCAACCCTAAGAAATATTTTGAGTTCTAAACAAGAAAAAAACCAAAAGAATTTAGCCTGACCTCTAAAAAGTTTGGCCTGACCGCTAAAATTTTCCCCGACCCCTTAATCTCTCCCGCCCTCCGTCCCAACTAATTTTTCACTCTCCCCGACCCTGAGAAATATTTTGAGTTCAAAATAAAAAAAAAAAAAAAAAATTTGGCCTGACCCTATAAAAGTTCGGCCTGACCCCTAAAATATTCCCCGACCACTCAATCTCTCCAGCCAACCCGTCCCAACTTATTTTTAACTCTCCCCCAACCCGTAGAAATATTTTGAGTTCAAAACAAAAAAAATTTGGCTTGACCCCATAATACGTTCGGCCAGACCCCTAAAATTTTCCCCGACCCCTCAATCTCTCCAGACCCCATCCCAACTAATTTTTAGCTCTCCCCCAACCCTGAGAAATATTTTGACTTCAAAATAAAAACAAAAAATAAATTTGGCCTGACCCCTAAAAAGTACGGCCTGACCCCTAAATCTGTTCACGACCCCTCAATCTCTCCAGCCTCCTGTCCCAACTAATTTTTAACTCTCCCCCAACCCTGAGAAATATTTTGAGTTCAAAACAAAAAAAGAGAAAAACATTTGGCCTGCCCCTAAAAAGTTTGGCCTGACCCTTAAAATTTTCCCCGACCCCTCCATCTGTCCAGACCCCCATCCCAACTAATTTTTCACTATTCCCCAAACCTGAGAAATATTTTGAGTTCAAAACAAAAAAAACAAATAAATTTGCCTGACCCCATAAAAGTTCGGCCTGACCCATAGAATTTTCCCCGACCCCTTAATCTCTCCAGCCCCTCATCCCAACTAATGTTTCACTGTTCCCCAAACATGAGAAATATTTTGAGTTCAAAACAAAAAAAACAAATAAATTTAGCCTGACCCCTAAAAAGTTCGGCCTGACCGCTAAAATTTTCCCCGACCCTTCAATCTCTCCAGACCCCCTACCAACTAATTTTTAGCTCTCCCCCAACCCTGAGGAATATTTTGACATCAAAACCAAAAAAACAAATAATTTTGGCCTGACCACTAAAAAGTTCGGCCTGACCCCTAAATCTGTCCACGACCCCTCAATCTCTCCAGCCTACTGTCCCAATTAATTATTCACTTTCCCCCAACCCTGAGAAATATTTTGAGTTAAAAAAAAAAATTTGGCCTGACCCCTCAAAAGTTCGACCTGACACCTAAAATTTTCCCCAACCCCTCAATCCTTCCAGCACCTCATCCAAACTAATTTTTTACTCTCCCCCAAACCTGAAAAATATTTTGAGTTCAAAACAAAAAAAAAAAATTTGGACTGACCACTTTAAAGTTTGGCCTCACCCCTAAAATTTTCCCCAACCTCTCAATCTCTCCAGCCCCCCTCCCAACTACTTTTTCACTCTACCTCAACCTTGAGAAATATTTTGAGTTCAAAACAAAAAAAACAAAAAAATTTGGCCTGACCCCTAAAAAGTTCGGCCTGACACCTAAAATTTTACCTGACCCCTCAATCTCTCCACCTCTTATTCCTAACTAATCTTTCACTCTCCGCCAACTCTGAGAAATATTTTGAGTTCAAAAAAAATAAAAAAATTGGCTAGACCCCTAAAACGTTTGGCCTAACCCCTAAAATTTTCCCCGACCCCTGAATCTGTCCAAACCCCCATCCCAACTGATTTGTCACTCTTCCCCAAACCTGAGAAATATTTTGAGTTCAAAACAAAGAAAACAAATAAATTTGGCCTGACCCCATAAAAGTTCGGCCTGACGCCTAAAATTTTCCCCGACCCCATAAATCTCTCCAGGCCCCCCTCCCAACTAATTTTTCACTCTCCCCCAACCCTGATAAATATTTTGAGTTCAAAACAAAAAAAACCCAAAAAATTTAGCCTGACCCCTAAAATGTTCGGCCTGAACCCTAAAATTTTCCCCGACCCCTCAATCTCTCAAGCCCTTCATTGGTTTCGTTCATGGAGAACGTCTTCAGAAAATGAAGAATACAGAAAATGATTTTATTTTATATTGAAGGCACACACATGGGATGAGGGGGAATAATGATTTGCTTAGATCATGTGAGGAGACATTAAGTGATGTTGGGGCATGATAAGTAGGTGATACATTCTTCAAAGGCGGTGGGGGGAGGAATGCGCCAGAGAACCTAGCTAAGGTGAACAGAAAGGGTTGGATGAAATCGACACATTGGAAAGTAAGCACCTAAAGATTAATAAGAAATAAATAATATTCTTTGTTGTGGTCAGAGTAATATTAAGTCCGGAATGATCATTGGATCGTTTCTCAGAGCTCTGAGAATTTTCAGCCCCGCCCATTTCCACAATGAAGAATCCTATATTTAAAAAACCTACAAAGCTCTAAAATACCATCATTGCTTCATCCTTAACGCTAAACAAAAAGCTTCCAACATCCACAAAAAAGACCGACCCCACAAAAGTATCTCCTCACAAAATAACGGAAGGGAACAAATCTTACTTAGTTCTCCCCAATAACCCCATATCCATCTCCCTACAGAAACAACTCAAACCCGACATAAAAGTAGTAACATCCACCTCCAAAACTATCAAAGACCCACTTAATACGAACCCCCGTTCCCAACCACCCCCCAAAGACAACTCTCACTCTGCTGGCATCTACAAGATAAAATGCGCCGTATGTACAATGTTCTACTAATTGGGGAAACATCGAGAAACCTGAGATCTCGCATTTACGAACACAAGCAGGACCTCAAGCACGACATTTCCACTAAGGCTCTAGTGATACATAGGAACACTCTCTCCCACAATTTAAACCTTTCAGACTGCACTCTCCTCAAAAACGAACACTCTCTCTCTCACGTCGCAAATGCATAGAAAGCGTGACTATCCTTCTTTCATCCTCTTAAAACTTCAACTTAAGACACGGATCCTATACCCTAATCAGACACTTAGCTAAAGCTGAACTAAAAAAATGCAATATATTACACCACTGCGCCCTTGACTAAGTATCTATATTTATATATATATATATATATATATATATATATATATATTTATATATATATATATATATATATATATATGTATGTATATATATATATATATATATTTTGGAAGATGTTGTTTTGTATGTATGTATGTGTATGGATATATACACACATATGTGTGTATATGTTTACATTTACACATGTGCGTGTGTGTGTGTGTGTTTGTATATTTTTATATCTTTTTGTGATTATTGCAAGCTCTCATTTACAATCTAACCTTTTTTAATACATCTGTCTTATTTTTCTATTTTTAAACCCATTTATATTTTTGGTTTTTGTCCTAACCTTTAACTTGTCTTTCCTTTTTATCTTCTTTTTTTACACATTTTTCATACCTCAGCTTTTCATTTTCATGAATTGCTCTTTAAAAACCTATTGTTGACAAATTAGCTTGACCCATCCCTGTTTATTTCTTATTAATCTTTAGGTGCTAACTTTCCAATGTGTCAATTTCATCCCAACCCTTTCTGTTTACCGTATCTAGGTTCTCTGCCTCCTTCCCCCCACCGCCTTTGAAGAATGTATCACCTACTTATCATGTCCCAACATCACTTAATGTCTCCTCACATGATCTAAGCAGATCATTTTTCCCCCTCATCCCATGTGTGTGCCTTCAATATAAAATAACATTATTTTCTGTATTCTTCATTTTCTGAAGACGTTCTCCACGAACGAAACAGGTCAAAAAATCTCTTTTTTTTGTTTTTCTCATGCATTTTGACTTGTTTTCCGTCTGTCATCTTTTCACACAATTTGTCCATCATGACACTTCATTTTCATGAACTATCGTGTTCTTTACCCCATATATATATAATATATATATATATATATATATATATATATATATATATATATATATATATATATATCAGCCATAGTAATAAATGCCTAGGTTTATTCAGTATGCACTGTGGGACATTGACATAAGTGACAAGACTTTGTAAATACCGAAACTAGCCGGCTTTATCTGCAAGTTACATTCATCGTCGTACACGACCGACGAATACCTACTATCCTACTATATATATATATATATATATATATATATATATATATATATATATATAGAGAGAGAGAGAGAGAGAGATAGATAGATAGATAGACGCCGTCTAACCTACTCCTTATCCTCGCACTCAAGATTTTCTGTCTCATTAGCGACACTCCGTCCCGTCCTAAACTTAACCGAGAGGAAGTCAGACTATATATTAGTTCGACTGCCACCTCTTAAAACATTTACGAATGTCTTCACCTCACATAAAAGGGCAATGTATCGTAGCCTTTTAACTCTTATTAACGGTTAGCGACACTCTCTCCCCCATTTTAAACCCTTAGTCAAAGGGAAGTGAAACGTTGTTTACTGTCGGCCAACAACTTCATGTCATCTCTCTACATTCATGAATGCCTCGACCCCAAGTTAGTGAAAGTATCGTCCCCTTATAATTAAAAAAAACCTTTGGCCACCCACCTGCTAGCCCACGCTTCTCAGCAGATAATATATATATATATATATATATATATATATACACATAAAATAAATTAACGAATCGACCAGTTAGTTCCTGTCAGTCGAAGAGTGAGCTGTAGCCGGTCGAGAAACCAGTTAGCACAAGCGTATGTGCTGCAAGCTATGAAAAAAAGAAGAAAAAGACGAAGAAGAAGAACAAGAAACAAACAAAGCAGATAACTAATCTGAGTTCACACCGGGGCGGATCGTTCCGAGATTTTCTTCTATGCTGAAAGTTAATTTGACGAAAACAAAGGCCTTTTTTTGCTGTTGATTGCAAAACCATCATATTTCCGTCGAGATGATGAATACGTATCTAATGTAAGGATTGGTCCACTTAAGACTTCCATCATGACACCCGTAAACATATGATTCCTGAACCCTTACATCTTGATATCTGCTGATAATTTTTCTATCCAAAGATCAGTGTGAATCTTGGACGAGTGTGACTTGGACACCCATTGATAATTACACTTTTAAACTCGCTATTTTTGTTCATAGATTTGGATCGCCATTAGTTAAACATTCTCCATCTTCCTTAAAATATTACTTTGCTTATCTTGTTTTAATATATATATATATATATATATATATATATATATATATATATATATATATATATATGTGTGTGTGTGTGTGTGTGTGTGTGTGTACTAAAAATACATGCTACTGGACGGTTAAAATAAATTCCCCGAACAAGACAGATTTTCAGCAATTTACGTATTCTTACGACGATTAAACTCAAGATATAATTATACTAAAACTTATTTTTATGAAAATTGATTACATGATTTTGATTATCAATTATGTCTACAATTGTAGACTTAAACTTAAGAGGTCTAAACAAAAAAATGCAATTCTAGAAAATCTGGTTAAATTAGTGTCTAATGACTATGGGTAAAATTTAATGCACCTCTTAAATATTTTAATTTTCAAATGTAATGTTGTGTCTTCATTATGCCTCCTAAAATGCTCTAAAATAATTTTTACTTGTTTTTTGTAAACATTTTTCATGTCTTTTCCGTTCTTAATAATTTTGCGTCAGAAGAGATATTTGTGTTTTGATTAAATTGAATTTGTCAAATAATAAATATATTTTTTGTAAGAAATATATATAGATATTACCTTAGTATTTGAGTTAAATATGAAATAATTTTCGAGTGATTAATCGAAACACATTTTACTCAGAATTAAATACGTGTTTTCGTTACTTAAAAAAACGTCAAATATGGTGTCGTGCTAAACCGTGACTTTCGTAAACTAAGGCAGGTGCACTGAAAAGTGGCGTCATACTATTAGGTAGAAATCGGGATCTGTCAAATAGTTAGAATCTCAAAAATGAATAAGTTTCTTTTAAAACGCATTAGAACACTTTAAGAATTGCATTTAAAAAAGAAAAGAAAGGAACACGATTCGCTTTATATTGAAAGTGAACTTCATCGAATATAAATGAAATAAAAATACACAAGAATTTAAAATTAATAGTTAAGTTGTGTTATTGCTGTGTTGAAATTAATAAACATCATGTTGTTTCATGAATTTTCGTTTATTATGTCTATTTACTTGCCTCCCCACGAGGAGACACAAGAGTTAGACAGAAGTTCGGTTTTTAATGTGAGGAAAATCAAGCTCCTGAAAATTAAAATTGGTTTAAACTAGAAGAATTTCTCATTCACCTTTACTGACCGTGGACAGAAAATACGAAGTGTAGTATCAGAACAGATATTACACTTTTAATTATTTTATTGCAAAACATATAAATACAATTTAAAATTTAAACAAATTCAGCACAAGGCCATCAAAATAATGGAGAGTGGAATGTTGTTTGTACTACCCTGTACATCCTACTCTTTGATAACACCAATAGTTATCAGGATAACACATTTACTCTAGGAGTCAAAACATTCGATGTGTTGAAAATTAAAATGTTATTTATATATATATATATATATATATATATATATATATATATATATATATATATATATATTTAATTCAATGTTTTAATCACTGCTTTTTCTAGCACCAAAGATATTTGAACCGTTGTAGAATTGTATTACACACATACTTTATCACATAGCTTTACTACGTCATTACGAAGGTTAACACGAATACAAATTAATTAAAGTAGGTTTTGAATGAATTCTATCATAGAGAGTAAAACCTCACTATTAGTATTAAAGTAAGAAAATAATTATTAATATTTCAGAATCAAAAGTGATTTTCAAGAATATGAAATTATTTTTCTCTTAGAAATGTGACGTAATACCGGTTAACGACAGACATAACATCTCCATTTTACATGTTTGATAAACAGACATTGATGAAAGAAAAAGCAGATCATTCAATCTTTGTTTGTGAAATTGCATACTTCGGTATGACGGTGTAAGGATCGGCCAAAGTTTTATCTGGGCGTTACTTATCCATATTGTATGAAGTATCTCCAAAGTTATGTATTGGAGACGTTGATATTTATTTGATCAGGCTAAAATCTTTCATGTCGGTTACTTTTTTATTTTTATTATTTTTTCTACCTTTATTCACCTAAAACTAGGCACATTTCAATTGGACTACTGCCAATAAGGGACCATAACTAGAGCAGAATCCTAAGTAGGGTGTTGCGTAGCGAGATGTCTGTCCATATTTTATTTACATTTCTGCGTGTAAGTACAATCAGGCAAGCAGGGAACAGAGAGGGAATTCAAAATGCTAGCAGTTAAAAGGAAGAACATATAAGAATAGAAAGCTTTCCTGTATCTGAGTACTTATATAGTAAAAGGGTAGGATTTTGCTGCTTGTCCTATAAGTCGGGTGTATGTACTTCGAGTGGGCACGAGTTCATCGAAGCACAATCAATTAAAGTACTTGTAAAAAAGCAAAGGGATGCAAAATTTCGGCGATAAGACAGAGGTTGGAGCTTGGTTGACAGTGAGGGACCATATAGAATGGAGACTCTTTTTGGGGATTCTGTCTAATAAAAGGAGACTAGTGGTTGATGCCCCAGTCCAGATATGACAACAATACTCCATGCATGGGCAAATGAGATATAGAATACTGGTAGGTGTGAGAAGCTTTTTAGCGCAGTAATAGGATCTCACCTACTTTGCAGCAGCCTTGGCAATGTCTTCTATTAATTTGTTACGATTTTTGTTACATGTGAACGTAAGACCGAGGAGTTTGAATAAGGTAGTGTGCTATTAGCCAATCGGTGATTCACTCAAAAAGCATCAGATCCATTCATAAAATCTGGAAGATCGAAAGTTGAAATTTTGTAAATATTCGACCGATAACGAATTTGCGAATACCAAGGTCAAAGATCAATGTCATATACACTTCATTTATGAAAATATGGTAAGCGAGTCTCTACAATGAACAGAATCGAACTTATCGACAAATGTGTGACATTTTCCGTGCTTATGACAAAGGATTAAATCAATATATATATATATATATATATATATATATATATATATATGATGAACTCTCCCGTCGATTTCAACGTATGAGTGCCCCGTGAATTTGTAATTGCAAGGGTTGCGCGATCCCCAACATTGCTTGATTCCAATGGCAAGTAGTAATACAAGACGACAGGAAACAATGCCGAGATAAGCAGAGAGCACATACAGCACCTGGTATTCCCAAATAGTCACCCATTTAGTACTGGCCAGGCTCAACGCCGCTAAACTTCGGTGATCTAACGGGAACCGGTGTGTCAACGTGATTGTGCCGTATATATATATATATATATATATATATATATATATATATATATATATATATATATATACATATATATATATACATATATATATATATATACATACATATACATATATATACATATACATATATATACATATATATACATATGTATATATATACATATATATACATATATATATATATATATTTATATATATATATATTTATATATATATATATATATATATATGGCATATATATATATAAATATATGGCATATATATATATATATGGCATATATATATATATATATATATATATATATATATATATATATATATATGGTATATATATATATATATATATATATATATGGCATATATATATATATGGCATATATATATATATATATATATATATATATATATATATATATATGTATATATATATATATATATATATATATATATATATATATATATATATATATATACTAGCGTGGCTACCCGGCGTTGCTCGGGGTCATAAAAACATATAATTGAAGAAAAATCGTGTGTGTACCATCTTTATATTAAAACTTCTATTTCTGCCACTCTCTCTATAGCCGTCTCTTTATCTTTCTACTTTTCTCTTCCCTGGTCGTGCCATTTAACCGTTACTTTTTAATTTTGTGTATTGCGAAAGCTGTTTCTTCCCCACCATTTCATCCTACGTTTCCAAGGGCAATAGTATGACTTATTTCTATAAAAAGTACCACCTCTGTCTGCTCATTCTATATAGGTACTTATCTCCGCTCCGATGTTCATACTATATATTTTCAATCCCCTCATAATATTACTCATCATTTTCAATCCGCTCAGGGTATTCCTCATCATTTTCGATTCTCTAATTTTATTCTTAATCATTTTCAATCCTCTCATGATATTCGTTCATCATTTTCAATCGCCTCATGATATTCTTTTTCATTTTTAATCCTCTCATGATATTTCTCATCATTTTTAATCCTCTCATGATATTCTTCATCATTTACAATCCTCTCATGATATTATTCGTCATTTTCAATCCTCTCATGACAGCCTCTATCATTTTCAATCCTCTCATGATAGGCTTCATCATTTTCAATCCTCTCATGATATTCGTCATCATTTTCAATCCTCTAATGATATTCCTCTTCATTTTCAATCCTCTCATGATATTACTCTTCATTTTAAATCCTCTCATAATATTCTTCATCAATTTAAATCCCCTCATGATATT
This sequence comes from Sepiola atlantica, assembly GCA_963556195.1. Classification (NCBI taxonomy): domain Eukaryota; kingdom Metazoa; phylum Mollusca; class Cephalopoda; order Sepiida; family Sepiolidae; genus Sepiola; species Sepiola atlantica. Next base: position 63,907,809 of record OY744530.1, read on the forward strand.
CTTCATCATTTTCAATCCTCTCATGATATTCTTCATCATTTTCAATCCTCTCATGACATTCTTCTTCAATTGCAATCCTCTCATTGAATTCTTAATATTTTTCAATCATCCCTTGATATTCTTCATGATTTTCAATCCTCCCATAGTATTGTTCATCATTTTAAACCCTCCCATGATATTTCTCATCATTTTCAATCCTTCCATGATATTGTTCATCATTTTCAATTCTTTTCATAATATTCTTCATCATTTTCAATCCTCCCATGATATTCATCATCATTTTTAATCCACTCATGATATTCTTCATCATTTTTAATCCTCTCATGATATTTTTTCTAATTTGCAATTCTCTCATAATATTTTTCACCATTTTTGATCATCTCATGATATTCTTCATCATTTTCAATCCTCTCATGATATTCTTCATCATTTTCAATCCTCTCATGATATTCTACATCATTTTCAATCCCCTCCTGATATTCTTCATCATTTTCAATACTCTCATAGTATTCTTCATCATTTTCAATCCCCTAATTATATTCTTCATCATTTTCAATCCTCTCATGATATTCTTCATAATTTTCAATCCTCTCATGACATTCTTCATCAATTGCAATCCTCTCATGGTATTCTTATCATTTTCAATCCTCCCATGATATCGTTCATCATTTACAATTCTGTCATGATATTCTTCATCATTTTCAATCCTCTCGTGATATTCTTAATGATTTTCAATCCTCTCATGATATTCTTCATCATTTTCAATCCTCTCATGATAGCATTCTTCATTTGCAATCCTTTCATAATATTCTTCATCATTTTTGATCCTGTCATGATATTCTTCATCATTTTCAATCCTCTTATGATATTCTTCATCATTTTCAATCCTCTCATAGTATTCTTCATCATTTTCAATCCGTTAATGATATTCTTCATCATTTTCAATCCTCTCATGATATTCCTCTTAATTTTTTACCCCTCATTATATTCTTCACCATTTTCAATCATCCCATGATATTCCTCATCATTTTGAATCCTCTCATGACATTCTTCTTCAATTGCAATTCTCTCATGGTATTCTTCATAATTTTGAATCTCCCCAGTATATACTTCATCATTTTCAATCCCCTCATGATAGTCTTCATCATTTTGAATCCTCTCATGGTATTCTTAATCACGTTCAATTCTCTCATGATAGTCTTATTTTAAATCCCCTCATGATATTCTTCATCATTTTCAATCCTCTCATAAGAGTCTTCATCAATTTCAATCGTCTCATGGTATTCTTCATCATGTTCAATCCCCTCATGATGTTCTACATCATTTTCAATCCTCTCATGGTATTCTTCAGCATTTTCAATCCTCTCATAATATTCTACATCATTTTCAATCCTCTCATGATGTTCTTCATCATTTTCAATCCCCTCATGGTATTCTTCAGCATTTTCAATCCTCTCATGATGTTCGTCATCAATTTCAATCCTCTCATAGTATTCTTCATCATTTTCAATCCTCTCATAATATTCTACATCATTTTCAATCCTCTCATGATTTTCTTCATCATTTTAAATCCTCTCATAATATTCTACATCATTTTGAATCCTCTCATGGTATTCTTCATCATTTTCAATCCTCTCATAATATTCTACATCATTTTCAATCCTCTCATGATATTCTACATCATTTTCAATCCTCTCATAATATTCTACATCATATTCAATCCTCTCATGGTATTCTTCAGCATTGTCAATCCTCTCATTGTATTCTTCATCATTTTCAATCCTCTTATGATTGTATTTCAATCCTCTTATGATTGTATTCTTCATCATTTTCAATCATCCCACGATATTCTTCATCATTTTCAATCACTTCATGATATTCTTCATCATTTTTTATCCCCTATATTATATTATTAATCATTTTCAATCCTCACATGGTATTCTTCATCATTTTCAATCCTCTCATGGTGAGGCCTCTAGAGCTATACTAAAATAACTCTCGCTTATTCCCCTCCCTTTTATCAGGGCAATAGTCCGAAGAAAAATGCAAAAAAACAATAATAACGTGACGATAGTATAAAATAATATCCGAACCTATCACTATGACGTCATGTACCTATCTATGTGACGTCATGTGCACAAGATAACATTAAAAATCGTGATCACATTAAACGAAAACATGGCTATTTGACCTCTTAAAAATGAATCTTTTTTTTTAATTTTTCGATATTATTTTCTCGAGGTTATGCCGGTTTAAATAATACCTAATTCGGAGGTGTTTGTTTAGTATTGTAAAAGCCTTAGCGTTACATACATATCACAGAATGTTGCCTTATATATATTGAGATGAGATGAGATGAGATGAGATGAGATGAGATGGCATTTTCTCGGAATCCGGGATTTTACTTTTAATTTATTTTTGACAATGAGAGAAAAAAGAAAGAAAAAAAAATCTCTCGAAATATATCAAATTGATTCTTGATTATCCGGATATTACAAACTAACACCCTTGCTGTCTAGACAAATAAACAAACCTTTCGATCTATATCCGACTTATTTCGGTTTTGTTTTGTTTTTGTTCTTCACAGCTTCCAGCGATCCGGAACTTCGCATTGCCTTCAACCTTTTTAAAAACTTGTATTATATATATATATATATATATATATATATATATATATATATATATATATATATATATATATATATATATATATATATATATATATATATATATCAGTCCAGTGCTCTTAGTAGCCACGGCTACTACTTTTTCTCATCAACCCATCATGTCAACCCAATATTTCGATGTACTTGCATGACATTTTTCTTAAAATCATCACCATGAGGAAGTCTTACAATAAAAACGAAACGTTAATGAATATATAAAACGTATCTCTTGGTTTTTACTTTTTCATTTCCCATCACGTCGGATTACTCTCATCCTTCCTTTCTCATATATATATATATATATATATATATATATATATATATATATATATATATATATATATATATATATATATATGTTCTAACATAATTAACAAGGTAAATGTTTTAAAAATATATCTATGAATTCACATATTTCAGCTCTATCGTAACTTCCCACAGTAATATCAAAGTTTATTTTAAGTATCTGACCACTCAATAAGTTCCGACTCTGACTAATAAAACAACATTTATGGAAAATTCGACGTTATTCATGAACATAGTCTTTTTCTAGGATAATACAGTGTATTATCCTAGAAAAAGACTATGATATACACTGATTCCAATGCTACTTTAGCAATTCGATGCATTTTTTGTAGAACAGTTAGTTTTTAACTTTAAAATACTCCTCAGTTTTCGATATCACTTCTTGATTGGAGCCAAATCTCCTTCACTGCAGCATTCTTGGTCAAACAGCCAGCAGTCGTTTGAGGCCAGATCTGGAGAATAGGGTGAGTGCGGAAGTTTTTCCAAGTGGAATTCATTTAGTTTTGACATCGTTGCGATCGACTTGGTACAAGATGCATAGTCTTGTCGAAAAGGAACTTTTTACCTCATTTGTGGCCGTTTTTTTGCAATTGTGTCGTCTATACTATCTAATATTACGATATTCGCTACTTATTTATGGTTATTCGTTTCAAACAAAATCAATGAACAAAATATCTTGTGCATCTTAAAATACGGAGGTCAACACCTATCCTGCTGATTTTTGTGCTCCTGTTGTTGTCCACGCAGCTGCACTCCGATTTGATTCCGGAGTAAAATGGTGAATCCTAGTTTCACTTATTGTCAAATATTGAGGAAACAACTAATTTTTGTTGCGTTGAAACCGTTTCAAACAACGCTCGGAATAATCGACGTGTTGTTTCTTTTGATCGATTGTGAGGAAACGTTACACCTACTCGGAACACAGCTTTCTCGTTTACAAATGTTCATGCAAAATGGTGAATAAACTGCTTTCTGATATCTTACACTCCTCTGCTATCTTACGCAACTTCAATTTACGATCGGACAAACCGAGTTTGTGGACTTTTAAAAATAATTTCCGTGACAACTGCTTAATTTAGGTGACCTAAACGTTCAGAAACATTTGTGTCTGTACGTTCGCGTTTACAGTCAGCATACCAACTTTTAAACGTTGTTTTTGATAGAGGAGAGTTTAAATAATAATTATCAACCTATTCTAATATTAAAACGTGCTATTTGTAGGTTACTAACTTATAAAAGTCATATCATTTTTTTTATTGATGGCGCCATCTGTATGTCGTGTTCGGAACTTATTGCCCAATGTGTTAAGTAAAATAAATAATATGAACCATAACTTAAATTAACGTCACCCCCCCTCCACAATAACCCACTTTGTCCACCCCACTCTATCAAAAACAAACATGTCATTACAAAATAAAAAAGCCGTAACCAGACACTCAACACAAAACATGTTCGCCTCTGCCCTTGAGGCTCGCATTCACTAATATCCGGGGACTTAGAACCAACAAAAACGACGAAGAAACCTTTCTCCTGACAAACACCCCGAATATCTTAGCACTAAGTAAAACGAACCTTCAATCCTCAATCTCCTCTCGCCACTTTGACATGACTGACTACCTCCCTCTCTACCGTAAAAAAAACTCTGACAAATATATGCACGGGTTAAGGGTTTATGTTCAGAGCCCCCTGACTAAAGAACATAGTTTATAATCAGATGACCAAGCCTACATGTGATATAGACTGACTTTACATCACAGCGTTAGTTAATTATATTAGTGGATTTCTTCCCCCTTTTTTTCTTCTTTCAACCTCTAACACCTTGCAGACAGGAAAAAGATGCAAAAACCCCGAAAAAATATTGTTTAATTAAAAAGTAGTCAACGCAACGTTGATACATGGATTATTTAAGACAAATACAGTTCAGAAATAAAACAATTAAGAATATAGCATGTTTCTTACATTTCGCCTATCAGCTTTAGTTCAATTGCGGTCTCCATTGCCGGTCGGTGGCAGAACAAGCACAAACTATAGTTATCACAAAGACAGGAGATGCCTATTGGCCTGAGTCTTGAAAATATTAGTATTATTTGTGTTACTATATTACTATTATAGATGAAACTCTTAGTTATTATAGGTTTTGTTATTACTAGTATCATCATTATAAAATTACTGTTATGATCATCTTTATTTTTACTGTTATTATTAGTATTATTAGCATTGCTATCAGTATTATCATCATCATTGTTTTATCTTCTATTCTATCTAATATATAAAGTAGAGACGTTTTTTCCCCTGTACCTTCTCGGAGAATAGGAAAATAACCACATGCATCACAGTCTACTAAACTCACCATTACATTACACTTATTCACTCGAGTGTGTTTTAGTATATCTGTAATTCTTTATTCCAAACAAACATTGAATATTACATTCGGCCCGGCCGCCACGACTCTCCGAAATACCAACTCCATATAGGTGGTAGTAAAAACTTTTCTCCCTAACAATTATGTACTGTGACTACACTCATCGACACCGGGAACTAATAAACACAGTATAATTTTAACAGAACACCCATTGTTATTTCGTATTTGTCTGGCATTATTTTACTACATAATATTAAGCAATACGCAAAAACTTAACAACCGCTCCCTTACACTCTGATGATTATTCGCGAATATCAGATTACGTTACTTGTAATTCTACCTATAACTTCTACATTTACATTCATTCCAGAATTAACCGAATGAAATTAACGAACACAGTTCCAGCGAGATTTAATCATTCAAGATGGCCTCTAGAATTTCTTGATCGAATCGACTTCTTACTTAATCTAATAAGCGCCAACATACTGGTAGATCCCGAAATATTTACATTTTCCAAATCATACACCTACAAGACGTATATTATAGAAATCTTGGCCAACTCCTTTACTTCATCAACAAATGCCGTAAACTCTGTCATAGTTGAACTTTATATTCGATCGATTAACAAACCTAGCTTAATTGGGGTATTTACACTTTCTATTTTAAACTGGAAACATTGGGGCAATGGTTTAGGAGATAGGCTTCATAATCGGCAGTTTCAGCGTTCGATCCCAATCTACGCTAAGACTTTTTTCTTTTTCGCTACGACTTTTTTTTAATTATTTAAAACATTCCCCAACACGGTAGATGAACAATAAGCCGTTTTCTTTTTTATTCGACGTCATGCAATAGGTAGTACTTTCTCCCGTGCAACGCCGGGCGACGGGTCCGCTAGTGATTAATATTATTAAAATTATCATTAGAAATATTTTTATTATTATCATTATTATCATTAGTATTTTCATTACTAATATTATTTTTTCACAATTATCATCTTTATTATTATTATGATTATCATTATTATTATTATGATAACTTGCATTATCACCATGATAATGATTAGTATAATTGCTTCATGACTTATTATTTTCAATAGTATAATTGCAAGCGTTATAATACTATTAATAATAATAATAATAATAATAATAATAATAATAATAATAATAATAATAATACTAATAATTATTATTATTATTAATATTATTTTCTTTTAATAATTATTATCAAATTTAATTTTACTTACGTTTATTTCTATAGAAACTTCAGATTTTAAAAAATCCTTGTATTTTTATTATTTGTAAATTGCATAAACCGGATTAAATCAAAAATAAATATATTAATCATTAACTCAAGTCTAGCCTTTATCATAAAGCTTTTACCCATTTCGTGTTTAGTATAAATTTCTACACTCAGCCTCCTCTCCCCTCCTGCTTTTTTACATACTGTCTGACGATACGAAGTCAATGCTAAAAATAGGTCGTTTGATTAACCTCTTCAACTTAATAAATACAAATAATTCACTAAAATATTAGTTTTTAAATTAATCATGCAACCTTTCAGCTTTAACTCTAAAGTTTTTCTTTTTTACTTATTTTTCTTTATTTTTCAATATGAACAACTATATAAATATATAGAGTTTTCACGTGAGGAGATCTAAGTTTTTAAATAACTACAGATCGAAACATTGTCATGGCAGTGTCGCGTCAGTACATGTATATATGAATAAAATATTATTATATATATATATATATATATATATATATACATGTATATATATATATATATTTATATATATATATATACAATATATATATATAATATATATATAAGGTATGAAACTAAAAGTAGGATGTATACTTTTAGAAGTTTGAACCTATCGTGAAATGATTTAAGCTCAATATACGGTATGCCGATATAGATAGATGAAAAAAAAATATTTAAAAAAACTGATCTTTTTCCTCTTCAGTTTTTCAATGCAAGATGTTTTCAATAAAATTATGTTTATTTTTTCCATTTCTTAAGCCAGGCTTTTCTATCACACTTATATCTATTATCTATTATTCTGTTAATTTTTAAAAGTTGTGAATTTTAGCTACTTGTATCTATTCTCTATTATTCTCTCAATTTTTAAAAATTCCGAATTTTGGCTATTTCCTTGACAACTTATTTATCTATGTTATTTGTCTGGTGATTAGATTTCAATCTTTGAAAAGCCTTGCTAAAGGAAGGAAAAATTTAACAAAAATTAATTGAATACACCTTGCATTAAAACAACTGCAGCTGAAATAGAGTAGTCATTTGTACATTTTTCATTTCTTTATATATATATATATATATATATATATATATATATATATATATATATATATATATATATATATATATATATATATATATATATATATGTATGTATGTATGTATGTATGTATGTATGTATGTATGTATGGAAACCATAAAACAATTGTTTTAAAGTGATGTTTAATGTGTATGTGACGACGACTTAGCTTGCCGATGCAAGAAGAGAGAACTTGTTGATGAATTTACCTGTGGACATGGCAAACATGCGAAGCAAACGTCCACAAACATAAAATGTAATGACACAGCGCATGCGTCATCCGCCAAAGCGAGTCTTATTCAAATATGAGCTCTACCTTTCTCTACCTTTACTGATAATGTATTTAAGAGGTGGGATTGGTCTAAGATGCACTTCATCCCTGGAACTTGTTCAGACAAGACACGTCGTTCGGAAAAGGAAAGAGACAGAAAAAGAGGGAAAGAGATAAAGGTAAGAAGAAAGAGGAAGATAGTTACAAAAGTTGATTTTTTTACAAAGTAATGTCTGGTATTTTAGTCTATATCACATGCGAAAATTGGGAAAGATAAGATTTATGCAGGAATTTGAGAGTTGTTAATTATTTGTTTGAACGTAACATTTTGCTGACAATTATGTTTCTATATAAATATAGGAGTCGATAAATGTTTTTGTATTACTGATTTTTTTCTGTTAAAAGACAAAGTTGTAAAATAAAATAAAGGAATGAAGAAATATTTTATATTATATGATTTCATGTTTATTTAAGAAATGTTAGATACCTTAAAAACGGGAAAAGGTAGTGACGTCATCACTACATTTTGTTTCTATTGGGTCACCATTTATGAAGGCCAAGAGCCACTCGATAATAAGAGTAGATTAGATTGAATGATTGTCAACCGATAGATGGGAGTACTTAAATATATATTTTATTTAGACGCGTGACAAAAGAGGAAGAGCTATAACCAAAGGGGGCGGGGAGAATAGTTAGTAAGTTGATAAAACATATTTATAATTATTTACGGATTTGTTGAGAATACATTTTTACCGAAGTGACACTATTTTAGTGACTGGATAGGTTTGTTTTGCATAGAAAAGAGGTAGTGAAAAGATCTTGGTGCAGTAGATCTTTTTTTCGTTGGAGGTCAACATGCTCCATTTTCACTCTTTCTTCGCCACTTCTTTTGCCGAGAAGAGTGTCGAAATACGTTCGTGTCAACTTTATGAAATAAATTCTCCATGTAATTAAATGTATTTAACTTAGAAGCAAGACAGAAGAGACATGGAAATATATTAAAAAAAAGAATAACGAAAATATATTAGGCATTCAGGCGGAGATGTTCGATAATTATATAGGATTTGTGAGAAAATGTTCTTACCGAAGAGGAAGAGCGCATTGTAATGACTGGCAGCGTCTTTGTGTGAAGAAATGCTGACCTTCTTTAGAAAGATGGAGTAGGAAGAATTGAGTGGGTGAAATTCAAAATAAGATAAGTTCTTAATTACTGCTTTCTGAACAGTCTCTGTCTGAAATAATCCATATATAAACGTTGCGATAACTACTTCTTAATAAAACAATTTTTTGTAAGTTTTTCGATCTGTAACGCAACAACTAAATTGCCTTTTATACTGTAACGTCATATCTAAGTGCCTCCTCGTCGGACCTACACAAAAGAAGATTATACCCTCTCCCACACTATAATGGCCGGTGAAATGTCTCCACAATAAATTTTTTCTTATGATACGGTGAGAGGTTGACATATCTGTAGCCTTTCATAATCTCTAGAAGGCGGTGGCTAGACTTATCTATCTATCTATCTATCTATTTATCTATCTATCTATCTATCTATCTATATATATATATATATATATATATATATATATATATATATATATATATATATATATATATATATGCATATACATATTTGTGTAATTATTTTTATTGGTCATTGCAGCGTTTCGTTTTTTTTGCTTACTATTATTTCTATTGTCTCACTTGCTAAGTTATTAAGATGCAGAAAATTGCATTATTAGTCGCCTTTAACTTTTAAGAACATATTTTTCGTTAATATAAATATTTTAATTAATTTTTATACGTACATTAATATCGAAGGTTAGATGCCTGTCTAAGTTAGCGATGCTGTGAGCTAGAAACACGTGTCTATGGATTACCTTTATGTACGTATAAAAATTTATATATATATATATATATATATATATATATATATATATATGTGTTCATTTTTTAAAATCATACTTGCGCAGGCACAGAAATACCGGACTTGTACACGAGCGCAGGCTATAACCTCTCGGTGTGTGTTGTACCCGTAGACCTTGTCAGGTCATCCAACTAAGAGAAAAGAAAACTTCGATAATAAACCTTGCTACTAACCACTTACGTCTTGGCAGCAAATCGTAAGGAGGGAGACTTCATTAGTCCTTATCGATAACCTTCCGAGAGCTGAAATCTAAAAAAAAATATCCGGTTTGCAAACTTAAAATTGCTTAAGGAGTAGATGGGATCTACCTATCACCCGGCCTGTCTCTGTCTATTAGCTATGTGCAGACGTACCAGCGCTTGAACGCTTACAGGCACTCAGTGTCGAGCCTTGTTTCCTGACTAGAACAATGAATGCCGTCTCTCTTTCTCTCTACCTGGGCAACTTTTTATCGTCACTAAGTCTTACATTACCGGTATGGGTCGCACTTGTTCCGACATGTTGAGGAGACAGATTAGACAGCTTGTCTGGCTGCTGTTTCCGACTGACAGGACAGGAGCCCAAACTCTTAGGTAGCGCTACGAACGGCTGATCAATCATCAGTTGTATATTACCGTGAATAGCTGCACCTGCCGGGTCGCGCATGTAAAGGGACCCTACAGTTATCCTCGGTAGACTTTTCTGAGGCCACAACCCCTATGGACCAAATCGCGACTAATAGACTGGTTGTGTGAGCTTATTGGAACTTAACAATAACCCACTTTGTCCACCCCACTCTATCAAAAACAAACATGTCATTACAAAATAAAAAAGCCGTAACCAGACACTCAACACAAAACATGTTCGCCTCTGCCCTTGAGGCTCGCATTCACAAATATCCGGGGACTTAGAACCAACAAAAACGACGAAGAGACCTTTCTCCTGACAAACACCCCGAATATCCTAGCACTAAGTAAAACGAACCTTCAATCCTCAATCTCATCTCGCCACTTTGACATGACTGACTACCTCCCTCTCTACCGTAAAAAAACTCTGACAAATATATGCACGGGTTAAGAGTTTATGTTCAGAGCCCCCTGACTAAAGAACATAGTTTATAATCAGATGACCAAGCCTACATGTGATCGAGACTGACTTTACATCACAGCGTTAGTTAATTATATTTTATATACTGTGGCTTGTGTGACTGAAACCCATAGCCCGCTCGGTACGCTAATCACGTTGTGGTTATGATTTCTATCACCATAAACACTCGTTCAAAAGCTGATGAGCCGTTGCTCAAAACAACGAGATACTACTAGCAGGCTGATTTCGAATCCATCAAAGATCACATTAGCGACCCCACGTGCACTGAATCTTTCTAACTCTCTGCTGATCAGTGTGCAAATAAGTTAACCGAATAGGTCAAAGCAAGCATTGAAGCCTATGGCCTCATGCGAAAATTCTTCAGAATACCCCACCTCCCTCAATGGTTAACCTCGAAGTGTGCAGCTGCCATTATTTAGAGGCAGCAAGCATTCCGAAGGTTCGTCCGCCATAAGTCAACTGCGAAAAGACAGACATTTATAGAATCAAGACATAATTGTAAGACAGTGATAGGTGAAGCTAAGAGAAGGTATACAGAGATAACCAAAAAAACGCATTGAGTCACAAAAACTAGGCACTCGCGATTTTTAGAAAATCTATAATAGAACAATGGACAATAAACGATTCCCCCGCTATCAAACCACAATGGTGTCGTTTGCACGGCAACTGATAAGACTGAACTAAGTGGCCAGCGTTTCGCGTTTAACTCCACTTTGTACTCAGCAAACCACTATCTCTCTAAATTACTATTGCGCACCGAAATCACACTTGAACACTTGGTCATCACCCTATCTCAGGTCAGGGTAATCATAAAGAACGTCGACGCTTCCAAAACTTGTGGGCCTAGTCTTATACCGGCGATACTAATAAAGAAATTATCTACAGAACTGGCTCTTGCCCTTTCCAAAATCTACAAAAAATGCCTACCTGAAACATTAGTAAATATAATACTAATGAAAATAATAAATTAATATAAATAAATAAGTCAGTAGATAAATGATAAATACATAAATATATAAATAAATAAATATAAATATCGATATAAAGATAAATTTAGATAATAAAACCTACATACATACAACGAAATAAATAGATGTAATGATGAATGTTAAAAATTAGAAGTTAGAATCCCACCGTGATACACGCAAGACTTCGCCCGTTGGAAAATGACATAGGTCAGTTACCCTGTTTGTGGAAAGTGTAGTTATTGAGTAGTCCCAGGTTCAAGTTCAGTCCAGCGTTGTGCGTGTTTAGTTTAAGGATGAGTTTAGTTTCATATTTTCTGTCTGTGTTGTTGTGATCTAAATTTGGAGGCTATGAGGATGCATTTCATGTCATCTGTGGAATGGCTTGGTAGGTTGAAGTGCTCGGCCACTAGGAATCGTGTGGATTTGTCTCTAATAGTTTGTTTGTGATTGTTGAAGCGTTTGCGGAACTCCAGGTTTGTTTCCCCGACATAGTTACCTTTCGTGCATCTGGTACAGTATAATAAGTAAACTACGTCGGGGCTGTCGCAGGTAAGAGGGGGGATTAAGTTGGATGTTGGTGCCTGGAGGTGTGAATGTGTTGTTGGTGTTAATGCATTGACATAATTGGCATCTGGGTTTGTTACATGTTTTGTTTCCTTGTGGTGCGGCAATGTTGCGTGTTTTGGTTAGTGTCAGCAAAGAGTGTAGGTTTGGAGGCAGATGGGTGGTTTGTTGTATATAGTGCTGATGTTAGGCTCGTGTTGTAATTGTTTGAATATGTTTTTGAGAGGGTCTTGTAGTTTGTTGGTGTTAGGGTTGAAGTCAAATACCATTGGTATTTGTGAGGATAGAGTTTTGTTTTTGTTGTTTGTCAGAAGATTTAGTCTGCTTGTTGTTTATGCTTTCTTTACTGATTGTTTAATTATTTTGAAGGGGTAGTGTCTGTGGAGGAAGTGGTGGGCTATGATGCCTACCTGTGTGTTGTATTCAGTGGAATCCGAGCAAATTCTTTTGATGCGTAGGCATTGACTGTATATAATTGATTTTTTTTGTGGTGATCGGGTGGCAGCTCTCAAAGTTGAGGTAACTGTGTCCGTCAGTAGGTTTAGTGTAGAGTGATGTGGTGATCTATCTTTTGGTGATGTTGACTAGAACGTCTAGAAATGGGATGTGTGTGGTTGAATGCTCTGTAGTGAATTTTATGCTGTTGTGGCAGTTATTAAGGTGTCTGTAGAAGTCCATTAGTGACTCTTCTCCATGTTGCCAGATCAGGAAAATGTCGTCTATGTATCTGTGGTAGTGTAGCGGTTTGAGATGGTAGTTGTGTATGTGTTTTTGTTCAAATATATGCATGAAATGTTGGCGTAGCTGGGGGCCATTTTAGTACCCATGGCTGTGCCTTTGACTTGTAGGAAGTACTGGTTGTTGAATGTGAAGTTGTTGTGTGTCAAAATGAATAGTATGATGTTGCATATGTCGTTGATGTGGGTATTTTGTAGGTGCTGGGTGTGTAGGAAACTCCTGCATGCGGATATTCCCTCTTCGTGTGGAATGTTGGTGTAGAGAGCGGGTACGTCCATTGAGACGAGAAGGGTGTTACTGGGTAAATTATTTATCCTGTTTAGAATCTGTAGGAAGTGTGTAGTGTCCTTGAGGTAGCTGGGGATGTTTGTCAACAGGGGGTTGAGGATACTGTCTATGTATCCCGAGATGTGTTCAGTAGGGGTTCCGATGCCCGAAACAATAGGTCGTCCGAGCGGTGTTGATTTTAGAGCCTTAGCGATATGATATAATCTTGAGGGATCATTAATGGATATTGCGGTGTTTGTGGTATTGTCGGGTGGGAGATGTTTTAGTATATTGTTAACTATTTTGGGGAGTTTATGGAGTTTGGGGATGGTGTAGAATGTGGCCGGATTGGGGTGTTCTGGTATTAATTTAGTTATAGTAGTTCTAGTATCATGGTCTAGAGTGCTAATGAGGTTTTTCAGTTTGGATTTAAATGTGTGAGTAGGGTCAGTTGGGAGTGTTTTGTAGAATCCCTCTTGAGCTAGTTGTGTGTCTATTTCTGTTATGTAGTCGTCGGTGTTCATTATTGTAATTGCTCCTCCCTTGTCTGCTGGTTTAATGGTGGTGTGTGTGTGTTGTTTCGTAAGGATTGTATGGCTTGTTGTTCGTCTTTTGTGATGTTGTAATGGGTGTTTCTGTGAAGATTGTCTTTGATGAACTTGTCAAGGTGCTTTTTGGCTGTGTTGTTGTGTGCATCTATGGTCGGATTGCGTCCATTGGGGGGTGTCCAACGTGTAGTCTTAGAAATCCCTGTCTGTTTTGTTGTTATGTGGTTGAAGGTAGTTGGTTCTTATTGTGGAAGTATTCTTTGAGTTTGATTCGTCTGATGTAGTTTTCCATGTCGAAGCATAGATCCACTGGATTCAGGTGTTTGGATGGACAGAATGAGAGTCCTTTTGTTAAAAGCGTGGATTCATTTTCCGATAGTTGGTAGTCTGATGAGTTCGCTCAGTTGGTGTGTTGTTTTTTTTGGGAAATGTGGTGCGTATTGTGTTGTTTGAGTAGTCTACTGAGGATGTATGGGTTCTGTTGGTTGTATATGTGTTTCAAAATTTGATCATTGTTAACTAGTGTGTTCAGTTTTCGTTGTTTGAGTTGTAGGCATCGGTGGAGATGTCTGGAGTAAATAATGTTGAGGGAACTGGAGGTTTCTGTGTAGGTGGCGTGGGTGAGTAGGTCACGGAGATGCGATTTGTTTAAGTCGCATGTGTGTGAGAGTGTTCTCTGTTTTGCATAGCATGTTTTTATAGCGAGGTTTCGTAATTTGGAACGGGCAGTCTCATATATTTGCTGTGCTTTGGATCTGTGGTTAGTGTTGAGTGTGCCCTGGAGGTGGTTCTTAATCCGAAGGCCTGTGGGTATGATGTCTAATTTTTTGCATGTTGTGAGAAAAATAATGTCTGACCTTGTGTGCCCCATTTTCCTCAGGAGTCCCTCTAGTGTTCTTCTAGCGTGGAGTTTTTCGCCGTCAAGATGGGGTCCGAATTGCATTTTGTATCCACGTATATTCCTTTTAGTGTATATAAGTATGTGAATGTATATAAAAAAATAATGTGAAAAAAAGTTTATATTGTGTTATAACTTTTTATTTTTTATTTATTTATTTATTTTTTATATATATATTTTGATGGGTAGGAATATGAATTGTTCTTTCTGTAAAGAAAAATAGGTTTTTCTTGTTGATGATAGGAAGAACAAAATTTTCGACTGATGCCTTCAGTCTTCGTCAGTGTTTGGGGTTTGCAGGTGTACGGTGGGAGGTTTCCCCAGGCAATGAGGGAGAAAGAGTAGAAAAATCATAAATTAAATATATGTATAAATGCGCACACGCACATATACGCGTCCACACACCCGTAATGGGACGTGTTCATGTACATTGATATATACACGCACACACACACACACACACACACACACACACACACACACACACACACACACACACACACACCGACACGTGCCCATGCGCGCAAGCACACACACATATATACACACACACATTCACAAACAACCCTGCTTCATCACCAAGCGTAAAAGCCAACATAATTTTTTAACGCTTACTGCTGATCTGTGCTCGCGTGCAATCTGACCGCTGTTCGAACAATTTACTTGCTTTTTTCTTTCTCTCCCCCCTTCTCTCGCACCGCCCGACATATATATATATATATATATATATATATATATATATATATATATATATATATATATATATATATATATATATAAATAAATGTTTTGAGGTACAAAATTTATAGATAACTTTAAAAAAAATACGCGGAAATCTCTCTAAGGCCCTTTCGACTATCATCTCATCAGGAGAAAATCGATAGTTTTAATTAATAATAACTTCGAAAGAAAGAGCAAATGGGGAAATTGAGTGTGCCAAAATTAACGTTGAAGCGATTAAAATTCAATTTAATTATTTCGTTAAAAGTCGATTAAAAGGCACTACGTTAGGGGATAAAAAAAAAAAAAAAAAAAAATTGGGAAGGAGTTCAAAGTTCCCCAAAGAGATTCAGCGATCTTACAAATTCCTTCTGCCGGCACAAGGAAGGTTTTCGCATAGCAATAGAGACAGATTCCAATATTTTCAAATGGTTCTTGGAATCTGCTCGATGCAAGACCTCAAAACGGTCTATTTTATAGCCACTGGCACAGCTAGGGTTTTCAACCAAATGCTGGCCAATAGCAGAGTCCAAAGAATTAGAGGAGGGGTAACACAAGGACCCTACCCTTCCCTGACGTATTTTTGATGGAATGTGCTGGTTTATGCGAGTCTGCAAATGCAAGGAAGTGCGCCCTATATAGCCAGCATCACATTGGCATTTAAATTGGTATACAATATTACTATAATTTGTATAGGGCACACTATCCTTGCGAAAGGAAGGAAAAGCAGGTCTTGTAGCATAAACTAATCGTAAGGAAACAGAGTAGAAGCAATTGCTAATGCTATCAACAATATGTTTACCTAGTTTAATACTATTTCCAAGGTAATTTTAAATAAATGGGGCATTTTACAGGCCCAAATATTTTAGGGGATTTAAAATCAGCAACCTTTTTATTAATACAATCATTGATAAGGTCCTCGGGATAACCATTATCAATGAATATATCCCTGATCCTATTAAGTTCACATTCTAATTTATTTGGAGAACAAATAACGAGAGCTCTATGTACCAAAGTATAAATTAAGCCTACCTTTCTAGACTTAGGCACAAAAGAAAACCAGTTTACATACAGGCCCGTAAAAGTAGGTTTCCTGTAGATGGAAGTGAGAAAGCCACCCCTTGAACGTTCAACAAGAACATCCAAGAAGGGAAGACAATTATCCTTTTCACTTTCCATCGTAAACTTTAGAGCCTCATGAATAGAGTTTAACTTATGAAAGAATGCCAATGCTCCACTCTGTGAAGAAAACATCGCAAAAGTGTCATCCACATATCTAACATAAGTAGTGGGCATCTTTACAGACCTAAATAAAACGGATTCGTAATATCCGACGAAGATATCAGCTAAAGTGGGGGCCAATGGACTACCCATTGAGACCCCATCAACCTGACTATACATAATATTATCGAAGCTGAACTCGACTGATTTAGTACAAAGAAGTATCAATTCTATGAAGATCTCCCTAGGCAACCTTCATAGAGAGCGTCGGTACAAATAGTTATAGTCTCATCTAAAGGTACATTAGTAAAGAGACTAGAGACATCAAAAGAGCACATAAATGATGTCTCAGAATCCGGATCTAACCCACGTAGAACTTCAGTAAACCGATAGGAATCAGGGATGCAGTGCGTCGTGTATAGATCACGCACAGGTTGCAGGATTACTAGGAGCCACTGAGCCAAAGAATGTTGGGCGGACCCTATCATAGATAATATAGGTCTAAGTGGCAACCCCTCCTTGTGTATTTTTGGAAGACCATATAATCTAGGTCGCAATGACCCAGAGGGTCTGATCCTATCATAGACCTCTTTCGGAAAAACCTTCTTTTTAAATAAAGAAAGAAGACGCTTCTGCATCTTGATCTCGTTCTTACAAGTATTATCTGCTGACTCGACAGGACCAAGTCTACAGAATTTAGTAGTGTCGTTAAGAATAGATAACATTTTGTTAACGTAGTCACTACGATCCAATACCACAACTCCAGCACCTTTGTCTGGTTTACAAATGTAAATGTCCTCATTAGATTTTAACGCTTTTATGGTTTGAAATTGCGTTTTATTCCAAATAAAGTCACTGTGGTCAATGGACGCGTTACTGTATTGGTGTGCCAAGTCAACCAACCTAGATTTCATTCTAGAAACATTATCTAAAGAACTAGGAGAGTGATGTCTAATTTGAGAAAACAAAACCTCGAAAGAAGCGAGGGTTTTCTCTTTGTTAATGTGGGTAGGGGGAATACAAAAATCTAACCCCTTAGACAAAACTTTAATTTCGATATCTGTTAGTACAGTGTTCGAAAAATTAAATATATGTTTGCTACCATTATTTATTTCACAACCATAATGTCTTCGAACAAGAACGGCAAGTTGTTTATTATATTTTATAGAAGCATGTTGCTTGGCAAATTCATCACCAATAGACAGATACTTGCAGAAACGGAAGAAATCAAAAAAAGACAAGAAGCCTTTAACTGCAAACCAGAGACGATGACGAATACTAATAAGATATTCACGCTTTTCAGACAACTTATTAATGTCATCACGCATAAAAGCACGTTCCATAGAAAAACTGGGTCTAACTTTAGACGCAGCAATACGTTTTGAAATATAAAGAGGAGCCAAATCCTGTTTAAGACAAGAATGTAAAAAGGCGACAGAAAGGTTAATAGATCTAATTCTGCTCTTTAATCGTATGATATTATTTAATTGAATTATTTGGTGGTGACTATACCTCTTCCGTAGATATTTAAATAAATGTTTTGAGGTACAAAATTTATAGATAACTTTTAAAAAAATACGCGGAAATCTCTCTAAGGCCCTTTCGACTATCATCTCATCAGGAGAAAATCGATAGTTTTAATTAATAATAACTTCGAAAGAAAGAGCAAATGGGGAAATTGAGTGTGCCAAAATTAACGTTGAAGCGATTAAAATTCAATTTAATTATTTCGTTAAAAGTCGATTAAAAGGCACTACGATAGGGGATAAAAAAAAAAAAAAAAAAATTGGGAAGGAGTTCAAAGTTCCCCAAAGAGATTCAGCGATCTTACAAATTCCTTCTGCCGGCACAAGGAAGGTTTTCGCATAGCAATAGAGACAGATTCCAATATTTTCAAATGGTTCTTGGAATCTGCTCGATGCAAGACCTCAAAACGGTCTATTTTATAGCCACTGGCACAGCTAGGGTTTTCAACCAAATGCTGGCCAATAGCAGAGTCCAACGAATAAGAGGAGGGGTAACACAAGGACCCTACCCTTCCCTGACGTATTTTTGATGGAATGTGCTGGTTTATGCGAGTCTGCAAATGCAAGGAAGTGCGCCCTATATAGCCAGCATCACATTGGCATTTAAATTGGTATACAATATTACTATAATTTGTATAGGGCTTCAACGTCGCTTCAACGTTAATTTTGGCACACTCAATTTCCCCATTTGCTCTTTCTTTCGAAGTTATTATTAATTAAAACTATCGATTTTCTCCTGATGAGATGATAGTCGAAAGGGCCTTAGAGAGATTTCCGCGTATTTTTTTTAAAGTTATATATATATATATATATATATATATATATATATATATATATATATATATTGTGTCTTTTTTATTAATCAGATATTAACGGTCGACCATTAATTAAAATTTTAAGGGCAGATCAAGCAGTGTTTTATCGTATAGTTTTACTCTCTAAATTCATAGATGGTTGGGTCGGTTTTATAGTCCCATCTACTCATAGCAACTTTTGATTGCCCCGTTCACAGGCGGGTTAGTATTTCCCACTGGAGCCAGAGTGCCTCTGAACCGAAAGATAGTTCTTCAGAAGCCTACTCCTATGTGATTTTCTTTGAGTATGTAAACCTATATTAAATATATACATATATATATAATTAGCAATGACAATATATGTATTAGCATATACTATCAGTTCCTTTTACTTTGTAGTCTCCTTAAAAGATTCAACTCGATGATTGTCAATTATTGATAACAGAGCAAATATAAGTCAGTTCATATTATATTCCAATAACCATGGTTTTATTTTATTATTTTTATTTTTTCACATTTCCAAAAAACATAACATTTCTGTGAGATATATGTTTTACGGTCTGTTTCATTTGTCTTGTGCTAAACAACATTTTTATGTCAATATCGCCTCTGCAACACTACAAAATCATCAGAAAAAGTTCACAAAGAGTAAAAAGTTATTGGATTTAAGTGTCTTGAAACAACCTACATTATACAGTAGTTTATTTTTGGGTGAAAGCAAAGAAAAAATCAAAGAAAAGAGAGCAAAAACTCACACGTGGGTGAACCCACTAATACGCCATTTTGAATTTTTCGTCTAAAGCTAGTACATCTTTAAAATTTGTGCGAACAATAATAAATTTAACTCCAGTAATATTTCTTAAAATTATTAATAAGTTCTATAATTTATTTATCAAAATTCTAATTCTCTTCGGGGGTAATCTTTTACTTACTGAAGTTACATCAATGTCTATTTAGGTCATTTGGATACGAAACTCTTTCAAGTTCAACAGTTTAGAGCTAGTTTCATTATCTCAGCCGTCCATTTAAACAACTATTAAAATTGCTATACTTCGGTGTTTTTGTGGAAGATATTTAATATTTATTAATAAATCATTTCCATCAATACTAAGATAAGCATAATTACTCAGAATTGTTCACTTAAGTAGTAAGTTTCTATTAAATGCGAAACTAAGGGGGGGGATTGTCACTCACAACGAATATGTCTTATAGTTACCTAGACATGATTCCAAATACCGAAGGGAGCCATTAAATTTTTATATATTTTATTTTATTTTTTTTATAAAATGATGTTTAAATACCTCATTTTAAAGTATTATGAGGATTCAAAAATAGTTTTAAGGACATTTATAGTTAAAGTTAATCGTGATTACGTTTTAAACTTAATTCGCATTATCATGTGAATACCGACAAGCACCAATTTCAATATCAGGTCTCACTTTAATTTCATGCTTATATTTAATATTAGGTTGTGTGCATTTATTCATTAATTTATTAATATATCTATGTCTATTAATATGTCTATTAATATAAATATACGAAGATGTTTAGTATTTATTAATAAATCGTTTCCATCAATACTAAGATAAGCTTAATTACCCAACATTCTTTACTCAAGTAGTACGTTTCTATTAAATGCGAAAACTCACAACGAAGATAGTTTATCTAATTACCTAGACATGGTTCCAAATATCGAAGGGAGCTATTGAATATTTATTTATTTATTTTATTTTATTTTTTATAAAATGATTACACAATAACCCAACTCTCCCTGCACTCAAAATAAACCCAAATATATTACGCAAACTCCTAATTTCTTGCACCACTGAAGTACCGTTCTATGGTCCTAATGGTAACTTATACACCCAGGTAGATGGCGTTTCAATGGGATCAGCACTAGAACCATTGTTCGCTGAGTATTATATGTCTAACCTAGAAATGAAAACTTTTAATATTATTCCTAAACCCTCCATATATGTCCGATACGTCGATGACATTCTCCTACTGACAAAACACTTATCTAATTTAACTCAAATAAAAAATGCTTTTAAAAATAATTCAACATTAAACTTTACACAAGAAATAATTATCAACAAAAAATTCACTTCCTAGATATAGAAATAGAAATGTCTACAGATAAATTTATCACCTATCCATATAAGAAACCTACTAGTAAAAATTCCAACTTACTTAATTTCAAGACTGAATGCCCTGATAAATATAAAATGGCTGTCATAAAAAAACTTATCTATCGTGCCAAAAGGAACTCCTCCAGTAAGGAAATATTTATTTTGATAATATTTTTTGCAAGCGTTATACTAATTGAATCTCTTCAATCTTTTATTCATAGGGAATTGAAATATTTACTACCTTTACATTATGTATGCTTATATATTTGCATAATTCTTCTTATAGAGTGAATCTTCTATCTGATTGTATTTGTATTAGTTTGTATATGCAAAAATATTTTCATTTCTTTTGATGTGTGTTTTTCCATACTTGTAATCTAACAACCATTCTTTCCCTTTTTGTTTCCGTTTGTATATAAGTTTCAACTGATTCGGCACTGTCTGAAGTAGTCTGTTTTTTCCATACTCCTTTCCCCTTATTCCTATCTAATTTGCTGTATAACTGGAAGTTAACAACTCTATGGTCTTGATGCTAAATGCTAGCTTCTAAGTTTGTGTCTATACCCTGTGCACGTTGTTGGTTGGCCCATTTGTCTCAGTTTTCTGCAATGGAACACCCTGATGTATTTCTAGCGACTCCTCCGGGCTATTTCCGTTTCTACCTCATTTGTAAGGCAGCCCTGTCCAACATGTTGGGTCAGTTTTGTGGAGAGACTCGATATAAATAAAATGTAATATTATCTCAGAAAAGATCGTAAACAAACTTTTGTTAATATTGAATTTATAGAACATAAATAAATGATTATTTCGTAATTAAGTTTTCCTAAGATTTATATATATATATATATATATATATATATATATATATATATATATATATATATATATATATAATATAATTTAAAAAATCCAAATTCGATGCAAAAACAAATTTATTATTTTTATACAAATGAATAAGATGGCCCATTTCAATAAAAGTTAGACATTGTTTTTTTTATTTTCCGATCCACGAAGTATGTCGATCACTCATGTTATTGTAATGGACACTAGTGAATGTGAATATTTAAGTAGAGAGGCGATTGGCTGCGCGTGTAAGTAGTACATCCAAGTTATACTTCGGAAAGAAAGCGAAAAATATAAGTTTCTAAAAGCCAAATTCGATTCCAAGATTTTATTTTATAAAAATAAATCATATCTTTCTGTAAAAACATACCTTTTTCAATGAAATTCAGACATTGTTTTTTATTTCTCTTATTACCTAAATATCTGATTTATTTGGGAATAAAAAATAAACATCTAGTCTCAGACTCCTCATCGCCCACTACATGATATTCCTCAGTACTCGGTCTAGGCCTTATCAATGTCGACGAAAGCATTATATAGGGTATTATTTGTAGCCAAGTGTTTTTCTTAGAGGTGTCGGATGAGGAAGATTGCATCAGTGATTCCCCTTCCATAAAACTAAACTGCATCCGATCCATGTGCACCCGTTGTCTTATCAGCTGCTCTGTCACTTTCTAAAATTTCTTTATGGTCTACTCAAGTAGATTCAGTCTTCGTCAGTTGTCTCTATCAATGGAATCTCTCTTCCCGTAATATATTCTTACGATGTAGTATTCTTCCTAATTCACATGAATACGGCCTTTACGTATTATGGCTTCTGATAGACCTAGTATAATGGCAATACTAAGCTTGCCATTTGACATCAGCATGTCTGCTGTAACTGCCGAAGGTCCTCCAACCGTACCAATTTTCATCTTTCCTGTGCAATCCTCTCGTTGGTGATGAGAACACACAGGCCTTCCACAGGGGGTGCTCTGAGAGACTCTCAGAATCCCAAATAAATTCTTCATTGAGCAGACGCTCGTAGTGTTCTTTCCATGCTATCCTATTTTTATCCAAGCCAGGGGATAGTTCGTCATAGTCATTCTTCACAGGTTTCTCTCCAATCACATACCTATTGTCTCGACGCATCTATTTAGTCATCTTGTAAACTGTTACTTACCTAGGGGTTATGCTTTTGAATGATACCTGCGCAGCGTCAGATTTCGTCTCGAATATGACACGCTTAGCTCTGCGTTTGGAAACATTATAAGCTTCCCATTTTCCACCAATTCTCCAGGCTTTAAAACATCTCTTCTTCGTTATGGCGTTGTCCACGCCGACACTCCACCACCAGGTCTGCTTATGTTAACAATGCCGGAATGTAAGACCCCCACATTTCTTTTGTATCGTTGGACAACCCGTTCTTCAATTTAGACCATGTCTCCTTCATATTGTTTAACTAGACGTCTTTAATCTTAGAAGGAAAAAGCTCAGAAAACCCGTCTTTTGTGTCTGAGTCTTTAAGTTTCCAGAGATTTATTTGTGGTTTGAACTGATTCTCACACTGACAGGGGACTACTATAGTAATGCCACACATAACAAGTCAGTGTTGGGAGGCACACTCTTCACTCAAAACTCATACTTTCTGAAGCTGTGTCTGTATAATATGTAATCAATCTGTGTAGAAAGATCTCCGAATTGGTAATTGATCAGATTTCTATGTTTGTTTTTGAGTACTTATCCACTTTGCTTATTGTGTTGCTCATGTACTTCATGTATCCGCTTCGTTGGCTGTCTATGTGCCCATTCCAGTCTCCGCACACAAAAAGTACCCCAGATAGTGTTAACTAACTGTGCCAGAAAAATAAAATTAAAAAAAAGTTTTGACTGTAATCTAACCGACCCGAATTTTCTCCAAACGTTTTGACTGTCTTTCACTTTCCAATAAAATTTTGTGCAACCCACTTTTTGCTTTTCTCTCTCCAATCCAAAATCCCTTCTCGTCCTTCCCAGCTGTCCTCTTCATTTATATCCCCTGATATTCACATATGCAAATCACATAAGCACTTGCACCTATGAAGAGAAGCCATTTTAAAATCTGCATACGACATGCAAAGCACCTCCTTCTTTTTCCTGATGGTGAGTGTTCCTCTTTATTGTCACATATATAGAGACTGTTGCAACAAGGCTCTGCAGCTGATCGTAGAATGTACACTTAAACTCTTCACTATAACCAACCTTAGGGGCATAGACACACACAAGGTCAAATACAATTTTACCAACCACCAAGCGAACTAGAATTATCCTGTCGGATAATCGTTTTTCTTAAAATCTCCTCTCTCACCAATTATTTACTAGAAATATCCCTAATCCCCCAGTACCCTTAATATTTCATGCCCTGAGAAACTTACACTGGGTGTCCTTACCAAAGATCCTTCTGGCACCACTATTTCTCCATTTGGTCTCCTGCAGGCAAGGCATGTCAATTTCACTTCTAAGCATGGTTTCCACTACTTCCCCAGGATTCCCTCTAATGGTACTAACATTCAGAAGTACCACACGAAAATACACGGGGCGTTCATTGGATTCGCCTGTCGGTGGACCCAGCGGTCCTACGCATCCCAGGCCTGTCAATCCCGAGGTACCGCTAGTGGCATTGATGCTACTGACGCCACCCTGCTTGTTTCTTCTTTTTTGACTTGAGATTGTTAATTTAGGCGGTTTTACAGTCAGATACTTTTCCTCAACCAACGTGGACACTTCTGGCCGTCCAAGCCCTCCACCGTTCGCATCTGACTAGGGCAGTTGTTGAATCCACATGTGCATGCACCAATGCCCCATATTACATGTGGCTCACCGCCTACACTATTGCCAAACAAGTTGAGGCAGACCATCTAAAGATAGCAGTTGCCACATGCCCAATGTCTGGGGATTGGTTTTTTGAGTGTCGGAACATGTCCACGGGGCAGTAGGGCCAAGCACCCTGCACCCTGCACCTCTACGTCCTTAATCTGTACCGAGACCCCTACCAGTAAGCCTTACACCGCAAGGTATCCAGTATCCGTATACCACGAGAAAGTTTGGCCAGAGTCTTGCTTGTGGAGAGGTTATTTACCAGCAGGGAAGACGTACGCACTCGGCTTCCTTTTCATCCAACGAGTATTCATTTACTCCTCTCCAGGAGTTAGGCACAAGGCCAGTTTTTATCTGTCTCCCACAAGTAAGATGTGACCAAAAATCGGGCTGGGAAAGTGGGGGTTAAAAATTGCCTGGGCAGCCCCGTCGGCATTCCCCGTTAGGGGCGCCTCAGGCAGTAAGCAATAAACTTACTCCTCCCCAAAGAGGGGAGGCAGCGCCTGGGAAGGTGGACCTCCCAGAACTACACAGGACAGACCCATTGACCGGCGTAAATCAAGACCCGAACGCCAAGACAACACAGTATGGGGTGCAGTATCCATCGGAACAGGCTTACAGCGATAGATAAGATGCATACACAACTAGGTCTATCCAAGCAACACACCTTTACAGATTACAAAGATCTGTGGCATACGCCACCACACTATTCTTATAAACAAAAATATGTAAACATTAAAACTTAAGAAAATAGAAATATCATTTATTTTTTTGACAATTTTTGCAAGACTTGGCACACTACGCTTGATGTAAAAAAGCCATATATAATTTCGATTATATAGGGTGGGCAAAAATAAGGGTCCTATTTTAAAAAATTCATAACTTTTTTATTTATTAATTTTTTTTTTTTTAGAATAAGTAAAGGACCCCTTCCGAAGCAAGCATGAGCCGTATTAGCCCTAAGGAACGTACCCTCATTTAGAAAACATTATTTTTGCTTAAAAAACTCAAAACAGTGTAAAAAACAATACTTTAGTTTTTGTAAGTTTTTAGAAGTGTTTTTCGGCTAAAATTTGTTTTGTTTATTTCAAAAAATCTCGGAAGGGTCAGTCTACACACACATAAAGTTTGGTGAGTTTAACTTTTATTTTGTGGAAGTTATTCAAATTCAAGTTATTCAAATTTAAAGATAGGACCCTTATTTTGGCCCACCCTGAATCTAAAAAATGGTTCTGCACATTTATAAACGCTTCACTTCCTTCGCTGTTTTGATAGAGCAATTACCATAAGGAGAACAATTATGTGCTCATAGAAAGAAGCCATTGAGAAAAATAACGCTCGAAACAAGTTTAACAATAAACGAAAATAAATAAAACTTTCTAAAGTAAAATATTTTATGAATATAAATAACACATTTCGCATAAACTGGAATAATTCGTAACCATTTCCAAGTTCTGAAGCATTTTATTTTTGAATGCACGTGTTTATGTGTAAACGAATGTTAAATGCGTGCCCATTCACCATTTTGTTTATGTATATATATATATATATATATATATATATATATATATATATATATACTTGAATCAAATACGTGTTTTAAATTATACATGGTAATTGCTTCTATGTCGTAAAAAACCCATCAAGAAACGCGTATTCGTTTTGAGGGAAATAAGCAGTTCATCTCAAGTTCTGTCGATCATTTGAGCCATATAAAACCAAGAAAAAATATTTTAAACGGTTTCTGAGACCAGTAAAATGCAGAGAATTTTTTTTAAAAATAAACATTATTTATCTAAAATTCAAATTTTCGATGTGTGTAAATCCGAAAGTTTGAACTGATTTTACCAGTTATCAGTATATATATATATATATATATATATATATATATATATATATATATATATATATACTGACACTTGACAAAAGAAGGCACTAAAAACAAGGTAATGGCGCTTCCAGCGTCGATCTCGCCCATCCAGAGTTCCACCACGCACCTCATAGGATTATTTGTTGTCATGTTTTGGATTTTGTTGCGACAACCTATATATATATATATATATATATATATATATATATATATATATATATATATATATATATATATATAAGACAGTTCATATTATATTTCAATAACCCTGGTTTAATTTTATTATTTTCATTTTTTTCACATTTCCAAAATACATAACATTTCCGTGGGATATATTTTTTACGGTCCGTTTCATTTGTCTTGGGCCAAACAACATTTTTTTATGTTAATATCGTCTCTGCAATCCTACGAAATAATCAGAAAAAAATTCACAAAAAGTAAACAGTTCTTGGATTAAAGTATCTTGAAAAAACCTACATTATACAGTAGTTCATTTTTGGGTGAAAACAAACAAAAAACAAATAAAGAGAGCAAAATCTCACACGTGGGGGAACCCACTAATACGCCATTTATATATATATATATATATATATATATATATATATATATATATATATATATAATAAAATTGAAATATAAGCCAAATTAGCAATATAAGATTAATTTTTTTTTTTTTTTTACATTAATCATATCGATTACGGAATAAAATTCCTTCTTCAGGGGTGACCAGTATTGAGTCATATTTCTTTTTTTTTTCATCAAAAGCAAGAATAAAGAAACTTATTTCTTTGTTAATTTGATAAACGTCCTTGGTGGTACGACGTCATCGCCGTGCTGTAAGAATGGCGGTTAAGAATCAAATCCGGTGTCGAACGAAAAAAGCGCTGGCACGCTGTCAAGTAAAGTGTGTGGTTATCGTTCAAGTTTCAAAGTATTGCAGGGAAAGTTAATAAAATTGAAATATAAGCTAAATTAGCAATACAAGATTAATTTATTATTATTATTTTTTTTACATTAATCCTATCGATTACGGAATAAAATTCCTTCTTCAGGGGTGACCAGTATTGAGTCATATTTTTTTTTTCATCAAAAAACAAGAATAAAGAAACTTATTTCTTTGTTAATCAATTTTATTAACTTTCCCTGCAATACTTTGAAACTTGAACGATAACCACACACTTTACTTGACAGCGTGCCAGCGCTTTTTTCGTTCGACACCGGATTTGATATATTTAGGCATATTCTCTTGCAGACAATTATTGTTGAATATAAGATACAACTCATGTATAGATACCATTTAGTAGATCCTTACAATAGTCCGAGTCAGTAACTTAGTTTCGTACTTAGTACATAATTACCGCCAAAACCTTCGATAATACTAACACATGGTCTGTACCTGATTAACCTTATTCCCCTGAAGATGGACTCAGATGGGTCTGAAAGTACTTGGGAGACAAATTTAAACTATGGCAAATTCATCAGCCAATTCTCCTTCGAAACTAAGATCCTGATTCGGACTATTGAAAATCTACCAACGGGTATCTAGACATGACTTGTCTCTTATATTCAATATATATATATATATATATATATATATATATATATATATATATATATATATATATATATATATATATATATATATATAGAGTGGCGCAAAAGTCGCGCATTGGTTTGTTTAGGTGATAGAAACTAGGCTTTTCTGATAAATAATACATTTACTAGGTAATTTTGTTGCAGTAGTTTTTAAAAATATTATATTCTTTAAATGACCACCATTTTCGGCCTCACAAAGACGGGCTCTCGTTAGGGCATTTTCCATTACACTCCTTAGAATAACTGGCTCTAGTTTTTGGATTTCATGTTTTATATTGTTCTTAAGCTCTTGAATCGTTGTAGGCTTGTTCACATATACCCTTTCCTTTAGATAACCCCAAAGGAAAAAGTCAGGGGGTAATTAACGCTCGACAAATAATCACGCAAAAGTCACGCATTAGTTTGAATCAGTTTTTACTGATCAAACTAATGCGTGACTTTTGCTCCACCCTGTATATATATATATAAACAGTAGATTTATTTTCAAAATGTCGTGGTGTTATCCGTTTTGTCTTGTGTTTTTTATAATTTTCTCGAAAGTTTTGTAGAAGAGAGAGAATAAAAAAAGTGTGTGTGGTTAAGTCTATTGTTTATTTTTGTATTTGTTAATGTCTTAATTTTGTTTAGTTATATTATTTTATTTATTTATTTGTATATTTATTTATTAAATCTTTTTATTATAGAATAGGTTTAATATACAGTTGTTTTTTATAAATATAGCTTCTAATACTTCAGTCGATGTATGTAATTATTTTTATGTATCATATTAGCGTTTGTTGTTAATATTTTTTCGTATTTCGTATAGTGTTTTCTTGTGTAAAATGAAGTGGCGTTCAATGCGCTGGTGTCGAATAGATTATATGTAAGACGCATGGAGAGAGTTATGGTTGTGTGGCCAATATAGATACTATATATTTTCTCAGTTTTGTTGTTAGGGAAATATTATTCAAATAGGGATGTGAATTTATATATTACGTTAGTTTGGCTTAGGGTTGAGTTAATACGTTTGAATTTTGTATAATATATTATTGGTTCAAATTCCATTGTACTAAACCGAACCTTCATAAATAATTACTTTCTTCCTATATATATATATATATATATATATATATATATATATATATATATATATATATAATTCTTTTATATTACTTTTAGTGACTTTGGGGGACTCAAATCTTCAGACTAGACATATTTTACAAATTCTTGTGTGGTTTTTCTTCTTTTGCTGCCTAGTGCATGTTTAAAATATATTTTTGGCGTGAACAAAAGCCAACAAATATTGCCGAATGTAGCTTACTCAGAAAAGCGCCTTGAACCTCGATTAAGGCGTAATCTCAATATGGACCACTTTGCTACTATGGTCTGACAATAAGCGTGTCTTCTATAATGTAGGCAATACGATTGGAGTCTTATCAACTACAACCCACGCATAATAGTCCATGAGGTTTCTATCAGACGAATTGAGGTCAAGTAAGGAGTCCTGATGTTATGGAAGTTCTCAGGCAGCCACTTCGGAGTTTTATCGAACGTGTGACACATAGAGGAGTATTACTGTTAC
Source organism: Sepiola atlantica (assembly GCA_963556195.1). NCBI lineage: Eukaryota > Metazoa > Mollusca > Cephalopoda > Sepiida > Sepiolidae > Sepiola > Sepiola atlantica. The sequence continues at coordinate 63,937,840 of OY744530.1, forward strand.
AGGTATATTTTTGTTTCAGCCAACCCCTCCACCCAGGTACTCAAAACAGTAGATAGCAACTCAATATAGTAATCTGAATTGAATTTGAATCTTCATTCTGATATGTGGAGGGGCATGACAGTAACTACGCTACAAAGACACACAAATACCATTACAGTTTGACTGCACTTGGTCTTCATTGCGCGCGGCACGTATTGTGGACTGTGGACTAGCCACCTATTGTTTTGCACGTTGTGGAACTGGTCCTTAAGCGTACATGAGCATCCTCGGCTCGACAGGGTGCTTGCTTGTGTTGAGGAGTTTCAGGGCTTTAGCAAGGTGGTTCTCTTAGGGCTTGGCGGTGAATATTTGGCTATAGCGACTTATGTATGAGGAGTAGCGAAGATCATTTTAAGCGATTTCTTGATAGTTGCCACCCTAACCCTAACATCTGACGCCTATATTTCTCGTTCAGGTCAGAATTACCTTGTTTGGATTTTGCCGTACTTTCTCTTTCAATTTCACAACGAATTTTGTTGTGCGGACACAGTAAGAACGACTGTAATGATCCTTCCAGCTAGCCACTACTTCAACATTTTCATCGCAATTCTCCAGCTCACATCTTCTGTAGGTTGAATGTTCAATCCTCAGTACGAGCGATACTTATAGTACAATTACGAATTGCTTATTTAATCATTTCGAAGTGACAGTCTTCTGGAGGTCGAAGGTTAAATCAACAGTACAGTCGATACTAAGAATACAATTACAAATTACTTAAGGATGGCGGAACGAGAGCAAGTTACCCAATACGTTACGTAAAAGTTTTCGTTCGAAATTTCGTACAGATTTCCGAGTTCGATATACAGATTCCCACGTTCGACAATACGCACCTGATGAAGGTTGGAAGTAACATCGCTATGAGAATAACACCCAAGATGAGAACAGTAGTTCGCATCATCTAAATAATACAAATGAAATTTCTAATCATATTTTAGAGATGGGTTCATTAATCTTTACAATAGTAACACTATGAAATAAAACGTATAAATTAGTCATAAAGTTTACTAACTAAAACCACAACACTCGAAACTATAAAATAAAAAAATCATTTCTTAAATTATTAGTGAAACGTAATTAGCTAAATATTTTTTTATTACGCCAGTCAACGGACAATGTGCAAAATAGTTCAATAATTTTTGGCAAACAAATAAAAAACATTTTAAATCTTACTGAAATTATCAATCCTCATTTTAAAAATTCCGAAACATAATATCTATCTTTTTAGGGAGGCTTTCTGAGTTTATTTGGCAACCAACAAGTTATGTGTCCTTACCAAAAGTATCAGAAAAGGCAACAAAGAAGTAATACCAATAACCTCTCAATTTTCTTGCCTACCCGCAAGGGTAATATTACATAACCCTCTTCGTTAACCTTTTTATACGCCTGTGTGCGGAAGCTACAGGTACCACTTATGAAGAATGTTACTCTTCGTTGCGGTCTCTGTTACCGCCATTAATAACCGACGGACAAGACCTGGTTGACTGCTCCGGAAGGTTATCAGGTCTCAGTCTGGTGGTCGATTTGCCGCCTCTTAGTTTCGCTTGAGTCAAAAGGCGTTTAAGTCGACGAATCGTTTACGCTCCCCTGACCAAGACTAAAGATGGTTGAAGTGTCTCAGTTGAACGGTCCTGAATTTGTCACGTTTTGTTTGGTTGATCCAAAATCAGAATTTCACATCTGTTTCAGAAAATCGGCATCGACTAGAATGAGAATGCATAACACTCAGCAAGGAAACAATATTCTTAATAGAAAAATAAGGATATATTATTGAAAATATATTAAGGCAGTGTTACAAGCACAGTAATGCTCCTTGTATATGCAAGGTTAATACCTCGGACTAGCATTTCTATTATTTATCGTTGTACTAATAGAATTAATCTTGGCAATTCTCTCAATCTCGAACACAGTCTCAGGACCTTCGACAATCTCCGTCTTTCTCTATCTGTGTTTTGTGTTATACACCCTCTTCTGGTGAAGAAATGATTTTCTCTCGTCTATATTGTAGCGGAGAGCAGGAGAGGCAGCCGACTGCTTTGGACCAAGACACTTGTCCGCGGCGATCAAAGAGAAGACGTTTGGTTTGCTGCTTGTGCGGAAGAGAGCTACGGGCGCGAACCTGGAAACGCCCACTCGCGAACAGTTTAACTTAATGTTTGTTTTAAGAGGAAACGGCAGCGGGCGGCTTTGCCGTGAATCATTAGCATGTGTGAGATGTCGCTGCTATAAGGAGCACGGCAAAACGTGATTTAGGGAGATTCGTTGGGAGGTGAGCGCGCAAAGTAGAAGAAGAAGAAGAAGAAGAAGAAGAAGAAAGTGCCGCACTTATTTTTGTGAAACGTTGTGTTGACTCGTTCAAGAAAGCGAACAGAAGAAGAAAGTGTCACATTATTTTGGCGAACCGTTGCATTGAATCGTTCATATATATTAATTAAGAAACCATTAGCATAGCCCGGCCGAAAAACATCTGTTATATTTTCTCATTTGTCTACATGCACAATGCACATTATCACCCCCTCTCTTTCTCAAAGTTGCCCGCATCTTCCTACGTTCTGACGTTTTGCAAAAAATATGTTTTAGATATTATAAATTGCAGGCGTCGGCCAACTGTCAACTCGTTGCTATGGACACGATAGTCTTTCAAAACAGACGATTCGACTTGTTAATTTTATGATTCACCTCGCAACATCGGAGATTGAATATTGTCAAAATAAACAATTCGTTCTTTTTCACAAAATTACGATTTAAATATTCTACTAATACTGGTGGCCTCTAAATTTCGTAGGGAAGTTTCCTCTCAAACTGTCTACTCTGCCATATCGCCCCATCCCCTTTTAGTCAACTACTCGTAATTGACACTCTATAACCCTTAGTCGACAACCTGGGTACAACTCTTGATGGAAAAACAACATAAAACGTTTAAAATGGAAAAAAGGTATCAAGATAAATAGAATATTGTCAGTCTTTCAGGTGGTACATTATAGTGTCTCCTTTTTTTTCAGAATGATGGTAATAAAAAGAATTCAACGACTAGGCATACAATAATTGTTTATTCTTGTATCAAGGTGGCTCCCAACACTTTTATAACTTATAACTACCATTCTCTAAACGTTTTCAAGTTCACAGTTAATTTCTTGGTTAGTCGGGTCGTGACAAAAAGTTTCCTTTACTTGGTGACATCATCAAGCTTACAAGTTCTGACGATCTCCCAGGTAAGCGTCACCAGATGGAATGTCCCATCTACTCAGGTATGCCCACGCCTGTTTGCGACTTCTTATCACTCACACTACGAGAGTTAATAATATTACAGCTACTACTTAAATCATCAATCAGACTAGTTTAACGTCCACTGTGCTTTCCCAACCAGAATTCGTTTTTTTATAGTAGGCTAAGCCTAGGCATTAACTGCTCAAGTGTAATCATTTTGATCGAGCAACTCAAACATCTTATCAAAAGTTATCCGGGGAAGTCCTTTAATTATTGGCTCTCAAAACCTGGTGTAATCGCTCGCGTTAATTTCCACTAATCGGAGGAAAAACTGCTTGGCTTTAAAGCTTTTGTCAATATATTAGTAAAAGGGTAGATTTTATTTGATTTATTTATCGGACTAACATAAACATTGGATACTGTTCACTTCATCAATTGCTGACGAACCTAACGGCTGGACTACTTTTTCAATTCTTTCAATTTCTCGTTTTTAGACTTTCACTCATTACCTGGATTAATTTTCAGTCAGCCTTCTGGACTTCTGGATATATTTCCTGAGTATGTCTTTTAAACACTATGACTTGGATGGATTGTATAGATTCAACAAAAAAGTATGTTTTTGGGTTGATATATTTGATGTTATATATTTTTTATGTATTTTCGTATATATTTTTATATATTTTCAAAGTGTTATTTTATTACCTGTAGTTATGTCACTATGGTAATGGTCTTCTGAGGAGAAGATTTATCTTTGAATCTCATGAGCTAAGGACGTTAAGATACTTTGCTTGAACTTTGAATTTTAATAAAATTTAATTGACACCTTATTTTATTATTTCATTTTATATTATAATATATATATATATATATATATATATATATATATATATATAGGTAATAAATAATTAATATTTATTTATAAATATTATAAATATATATATATATATAAGTAATAAATAATTAATATTTATTTATAAATATTATATATATATTACATATATATATATAAATATATATATATATATATATATATATATATATATATATGTGTGTGTGTGTGTGTGTGTGTGTGTGTGTGTGGATATATCTATGCATTGTACAGTATGGCAGCTTGAAGTGGTTAGTTTATTTTATTGTGGCTAATTATCTTTTTATCAACCCCAAATACATTGTCTACCATATTGTCACAGTTTTTATGCCGTTTTTAGGATTTCAAGACAAAGTCTTGTAACAATTTTGCCTATTTTTTACAAACTTTGTCTAAAAACTTCATATTAAGTTCAAAATATTTCCTAAACCGCTGTAGTCCACATACCTAACAATTGCATTTTCGAAAGGTTTATATTATATTCCTTGTAAATTACTAAGGGTTAGTATGTGGACTAGCCCGGATTAAAAGCAATCACCTGACTCAGTGACACTGGTCATTAATTAATCATTTAAAATGATATATATAAATTCGAAAGCTTTTATTTTGTCCAAATTAATTTGTTTACAGACAAAACCTTGTGGAACCAATTTAACAACTAAGAACACTTCAAAAAGTCTCAAAACAAGAATTTTGGTTTAATAATAAGTAGATTTTTCTCATGTTCTACCATCTAAGAAAATAAAATATTGATTTAAATACATAAATATCAACAATACTAGCTACATTTCCAACTTAATTGAGATACATTAGACACAATGAAGTGAATTATTATCATATCCCACAATACAATTCAATTCACTAAAAAGCAAAATGTGATCGTAGTTACACGTATATGTGATCACACAGATAATGCAACACGCCCTGATGTGACATCTCATCATTTACTGGGTTGAGTTAGCTCGCAACATGTATTCCACGTAGAGTTTACCTAATCATTTTGAACTGAAATTTTCTAAAAGTCAAAGCTTTTTGATGTTAATATCATCATACAGCTAAAAAGGCAAAACAAATTCAAACGAAATTTCTTAATTAAGTATCATTAAATACTCATAAAATACAAGACTTAAATAATCATCCTCTAACTCTACACCATCGGCTTTTTGAGTTGTGAAATGTCCACAGTCTTTGCTGTCCGGAAAAAATGCCACCATGTTTTATTTCGTGGATATGAGCAATACCACATTTTACATATGGTGTCAATAAAGTTGGGTTCTTGTGAGATTTTTGTGACAGTTTGGTACTAATCCGACACAGAACTTTGTTTGAAACTTCCGTACCGGCTTCACTTTTTCTTTTTTTAAAAAGATATTTTATCCCAAACATAGCATGTCGCCACTGTAGACGAAAGGGTCTACTGAGAATTAAGGAGTAAGTTTGGTTGTCATCCTAAGTTGTGAGATATGCAGCGAGATGTCTGTTTACATGAGTTTTACACCTCTGCATGTACGTACAGTCGGGGAAACAGGGAGCAGGAAGGAAGTTCCAGATGACCCGCAGCACGAGGAAAGAAGGTGTTGGAGTAAATGACTCTCTGGCATTTGAGGATCTCCACAGTGAATAGATGGGACCTAGCTGATTGTCGGGTTTTTCGAGTGTATTTGCATCGAGGGAGCACTAGAGCAGCTAATTCATCTGAGCACAATCCATTGAAGTATTAGTAAAACAAACACAAAAATGCAACATTGCGTCGATAGGACAGGGGCTGGAGCTTGGTGGATATTTAGGGACCTATTAAGTTGGCGACTGTTTTTTGTGACCTTGTCTAAGAGGGAGAGATAGTGGATGATGCACCAGCACAGATGTGACAAAACAATACTCCATACATCGGCTGATATTGGGTTTGTAGATATACAAGATAATGTCAGGTGTGAGGAGTTTACTAGCACGGTAAAGGGAGCCCACCTTCTTTGCAGCAGTCTTGGCAATGTCTTCAATGTATTTGTTCCAATTCATGTTACCTGTGAATCTTAGGTCAAGGTGTTTGAATGCTGAACTCTCAGGTATGGTGCTATTTGCCATGGCAATCGGTGGTTGAAGAAGTTTCTTGTAGTTATTGAAAGCAAAAGAGCTTTGTCTTTGCGTAATTTAAAAGTTTCTTGTTGTTAGAAAATATCTAATTATATTATAGATACGTCCAGTAATACCATATGAGTGAATTTTTAGGAGAAGCCCCTTATGCCATACCTTGTCAAAGGCCTTGGATATATCAAACGCTACTATCCTAGCTTCACCTGCTTGTCCAGTGTATGATATATGTGTTCAGAGATGACCGTTAAAGTATCCGCAGTAGATAGTGCTTGTCTAAATCCATACTGGCGGTCAGAAAAAGTTTAGAATGAACTATGTGCCGGACTATCGCTAGATTGATGAAGGATTCAATAATTTTAGTAAAGATCGGGAGTAGGCTGATTGGGTCATAGTTCTAAGGATCTGTTCTATCCCAAGAATACTTGAAAACTGATACCACAGAGGCAATTCTCCAGCTATCAGGGAAGCAAGATTCAGCAAGACATGTGTACTAGTGTTTGGAGAGGACAGGGGCCAGTTATGCAGAGCATTTCTTTATAACTATTACCGGTATAAGATCAGGCCCACAAGGTTTGGAGGTGTCCAGGTTTTTATGATGACCCTGACTTGAGATCTGGTGATGACCAGGTCTTCAAGTGTGGCTTTAGTCTGCAATGGGAATTTAGATTCTAGTTTACTGAGTCTAAAGTGGAGTTTAAGGCGAAACGCTGGGTAAGTAGTTCAGCCTCATCAGCTGCCGTGCAAACGACATCATTGTGATTTGATAGCGGGGGAATCGTTAATTGTTCATTGTAAACCACACTCTTATAGATTTTCCAAAAATCGCGAATGCCTAGTTTCTGTGACTGAATGCGTTTTTTGGTTATCTCGTTACACCTTCGTTTTGTTTAACCTATTACTGCTTTACAATTATTTCTTGATTCTATAAATTTCTGTCTATTCGCAGTTGAATTATCGCGGACGAACTTTCGGAATGCTTGCTGCCTCTCAGCAATGGCAGCTGTACATTTCGAAGGGAAACCTTTGAGGGGAGTGGGGTATTCTTAAGAATCTTTGCATGGAAAAAGTGGCTTCAATGCCTGCTTTGACCCATTCGGTTAACTTATTTGCGCACTGATCACCAGAGAGTGAGAAGGTTTTAGTCTATGAGGCATCATTGATGTGATCTCTGATGGACTAAAAATCAGCCTGCTCGTAGTATCTCGTGGTTTTAAGCAATCGCTCATCAGCTTTTGAACGAGTTTTAAGAGTGACAGCAATGATAACCATGACGTGATCAACGTTCCTGAGCGAGCTATGAGCTCCAGTTACACAATCCTTGGGCACTGAGGTCAGGAACAGGTCGAGAATTGAGGCTTGCTGGTCTACTCAATCAGGGAGGCGAGTCGGGAAAGCGACAGTCTGTGAGAGGGGGTGAGCTAATGAGAAATTATACGTAGAGTTACTGGCTGCGTCATTAAGGCTGGAGAATTCCAGCCAGTCACCGTGGTGTGCATTAAAATACCCAAATACATGTAATTGGGCATTCGAGTCGAGTAAGAGTTCTCTATCTCATCTTTCAGAAACAGAGTTTAGCACGGTACAGTCCTGAGTTAAAGATGGACGGTATAAGAAATATAATTAACTAACGCTGTGATGTAAAGTCAATCTAAAGCGCATGTAGGCCTGGTCATCTGATTCAAACAAATGTTCTCTAGTCAAGATGAGGGTGTTCCGAGCATAAACTCCTAAATCGTGCATATGTTTACGGTAGATAAAGGGGTAGTCAGTCATGTCAAAGTGGTGAGAGGAGGTGAGGATTGAAGGTTCGTTTCACTTAATGCTAGGATATCCGGGTGTTTGTCATGAGAAAAGATTATATATTGTTGATGTTGGTTCTAAGTCCCCAGATATAAGTGAATGCTAGCTTCAAGGGAAGAGGCGAAGCTGTTTTGTGTTAGGTGTCTGGTTAAGGTTGGATTTTTTTAAATTTAAGTGTCAGTTTGTTTTTGATAGAGTGGAGTGGACAAAGTGGGTTCATGTTAGGGGCCAATAAGCTCACACAACCAGTCTATTAACCGCGACCTTGTCCATGGAGGTTGTGGCTTCGGAAAAGCCCATCGTGCATAACTGTAGGACCCCTTTACATGCGCGACATGGCACGTACAGCTACCCACGTTATTTTATAACTGATGATCGAACAGCCATTCTTAGCGCTACCTAAGAGGTCTGGCTCCTGTCCTGTTAGTCGAAAAAAAAGCCAGATAAGCTGTCTTACCTGTAGCCTCAACCTGTCGGAACAAGAGTGACCCAGATTGGTTATGTAAGACTTAGTGACGAGAAAACTTTCTTTAAGTTGCCCACATAGAGAGAAAGAGAGACGACATTCGCTGTCGTAGGCAGGAAACAATACACGGCACTTGGTGCCTTTGAGACGTTCCAGCGCTGGTACCTCTGCACCTGGCTAATATACAAGGAAGGAGTTCAAGTGCCGGGCGATAGGCAGAACTCATCTATTCCTTAAGCAATTTTAGGTTTGCAAACCGGATATTTTGTTAGAGATTCCAGCTCTAAGAATGTTGTCGATCAGGACTAATGAGGCCTTCTTCCATAACAGTTTGTTTGCCAAGATGTAAGTGGTTAGCAGCAAGGTTAATTATCAGAGTTTTCTTTCTCTTAGTTGAACATGTCTACGCGTCCAACACATCGAGAATGGATAGCCTGCGCCCGTGTACTAGTCGAATAGTTTTGTGCCCCCGATGGTATGATAACATTTTAAAAAATTCTCATATATATATATATATATATATATATATATATATATATAAGTAGATAGAATAAGTCTAGCCACCGCCTTCTAAAGATAATGAGGGACTAAAGATAGGTCCCCCTCTCATTCTATCATAAGCAAAATTTATTGTGAGGAACTTTGCGCTTGCTATCATGGTGTGTGGGATGGTTTAATCTACTTTTGTGTAAGTCCGACGAGGGTGTGATATGCTATGACGTTACAGTATTAAAGCAATTCAGTAGTTGCGCTACATGTCGAACTACCTGGAAAAAATTGTTTCACTAAGAAGTAGTCATAAAAACGCTTATACATGGATTATTTAAGACAGATACGGTTCAGAAGAAATTAAGATTTTTGCTTTTTTTCAATTTCGCTTATATGCTTTAGTTTCAATTGAGGTCTCTATTCGTAATCGGTGGCAGATATAAATATGTCTCAACTTGTGTCTCTTTAACTAACGTCAGGCTAGTGCGTTTGTGTGAGACTTCACTTTTTAAAATACATTTGATAGTGGATTCCTTCCCCCTTTTTTTACTTTTAACTTGAGACGCGTTGATCCCTCTAAAACCTTGCAAAATATTAGCAAGAAAAAAAAAGATAAACAAATAAAGAATTGTGTACAGGCAAAAGAAGCAAACACTCGGAAAAATAGTGTTTAACTAAGAAGTAGCCATCTCAGCGTTAATACATAGATTATGTAAGACAAATACAGTTCAGAAATGAGTAATTAAGAACTTAGCCTTTTTTCCAATTTCGCCTATGTGTTTTAGTTTCAATTAAAGTCTCCATTCCTGGTCGGTTGTAGGTATAAATATGTATCAACTCGAGAACCAATATTTTGATCACCATTCAGCTTAATAAACTACCTTACATGTTTAAGTACCTTCTGAACAAAACCGGTGATACTCACCAAAGAAAATGTGTCAACAAAAAAAAAAGAATCAAAACTCTTTAAACAAAGGAACATTGACCATGCACTTATATTAGAAGAAATCACTCTCAATATGATGAACAGATGTTAACCCTACTTTAAAAATGTATCTCTCCATTCAACATCTAGTTCATTAATCACACATTATCTGCGTGTGTTGTTCTTTAATACATTTTCAAGCAAGATTTAGGTGGTTCCATTTGACGTGCACATAATCTACTAATGCTGACCGAAGAGCACTTTTACTATTGTCTACGAGGAGTTGATGGATAGAACACTAAAAACCACTTCAGTAGTACACACCAGCATTCACGTGCACTACATATTTCATGAAATGATCAAATGATCGGAGAAAGCCATGAAGAATTTATTATGATTCGACATTTTGGTCTTGTATTGGCTATGCATTTTACCTTGCTTTGTGACCTGTCACTTTTATCTCCCAAGCCATCCTAAATGTTATTCATTTTCTAGACATTGCGATCAATGGATAATAACTATTTTCTCTTGATATGTCGAAGATAGTTCTTCTTTGATTTGATGCACAAGTTGCAATAAGTCCCAGTACATTCGAAATAGATGTAAGCGCATTTCCTGTCAAACATGTTGTTTATATTATTGACCATCACTTTCTCATCCCAAACATAAATCTATCTTTGACCATCGTGTCAATATCTGTGTTCAACAAATATTGAGCCACCAAAGTGTGGCGACATTTTTTACCCAATTGCAGAGTCAAAGGCCTTTGAATAGATGCCGCATTTAAAGAATCTTCTTCCAAAACCAATCTATCACCAGCTTTGATATTCAATTGGCAAAAATCTGTCAAGATCATGTTGTTTATGTCTGCATTTTCTGTTTGATTGTATATCGCATGGCTACCTAATCAATCAAAACCATACTTCAACTTCATTTTGAGACTATCAACCAGATTTTGAACTTCTAAACCTGTTTCAAACAACTTGAGAGCTGACACTTCCAGAACTTTCAATACAGGAAAGTATTCACCTGTATATGAATAAAAAATGTATGAATCTTATGAGTAATACTGACGAAAGGTTTCGGACCGTTTGCCATGAAGGGAGTATTAGACAACAAACACTTTTTTGAATTCCTCGTTGCTTAGTGTAGCATTTTGTTCAGTGACTTCAAACGCAACATAATAACTAAGGTATTTAACTAATTCAACAAAGTCAACCTTGACGCACTTATCAGTTTATCTCAGTATTTTGAGTGGTGTCTATGTAGTGTAGTATATGTTCTTTTCTCATGGTACCATCCTCCTAGGCATTACTTCCTCCTTTCTTGAGAAAAGTAGAGGTAGTGTAGTATCTGTTCTTTTGTCATGATAGTGTCCTCACAAGCATCACATCCTCCTTTTTTGAGAGGTGTGGATGTAGTGTAGTATCTGTTCTGTTGTCATAATACCATCCTCCCAGGCATTACCTCCTCCTTTTTGAGAGTTGTTGATGTTGTGTAGTATCTGTTCTGTTGTCATGATACTATCTTCCCAGGTATTCCCTTTAATTTTTTGAGAAGTGCAGAGGTAGTGTAGTATCTGTTCTGTTGTCATGATACCATCCTCCCAGGCATTACCTCCTCCTTTTTGAGAGTTGTTGATGTTGTGTAGTATCTGTTTTGTTGTCATGATACTATCTTCCCAGGTACTTCCTTTAATTTTTTGAGAAGTGCAGAGGTAGTGTAGTATCTGTTCTGTTGTCATGATACCATCCTCCCAGGCATTACCTCCTCCTTTTTGAGAGTTGTTGATGTTGTGTAGTATCTGTTTTGTTGTCATGATACTATCTTCCCAGGTACTTCCTTTAATTTTTTGAGAAGTGCAGAGGTAGTGTAGTATATTTTCTGTTGTCATGATACCATCCTCCCAGGCATTTCCTCCTCCTCTTTTGAGAAGTGTGGATGTAGTGTAGTATCTGTTCTGTTGCCATGATACAATCTTCCCACGCATGACCTCCCCCTCTTTTGAGAGGTGTTCAGGTTGTGCAGATTCTGTTCTGTTGTCATGATACTATCCATACAGGCATTTCCTCCTCTTCTTTTGAAAGGTGTAGAGGTAGTTTAGTATCTGTTCTGTTGTCGAGGGAGTTTCGAAGGCCGGTAGCACGCGGAAAGAAGCTGCTGGAGTAGAAAGCTCTCCGGTAACTGGGGACCTCCACAATGAATGGATTGGACCTAGTTGATTGTCGGGTTGTTCTAGTGTATTACATGTCAGACCGAGGAATTTGAACGTTGGACTCTCAGGAAGGGTTTTGCAAATATCTAACCATAATTTAATTAGTAATTAGACAAACTTAATCAAAATTTGGTAATTTTCATTATATTTTTCAAGTAGTAGTGATCACTCTGGGGAGAAAACTCATGCTTTATTTGTTATCAAAGTTTCTTGCTTTCAAAATGAGATTTCTTCCACGAAAAAAAAACCCATAAAAGTAAAAAATATTTTTGTAGATGCAATCCCAAAAGAAGTTGGTAAATTTAATTTAAGTATCGAACCGGAATTTCTCAAGTTATAATAATAGAAGTAGATATTTTCTGTCGATAAAAATATATATTATGAAAGGAATAAACATTATTTTGAAAATTTTAAATAGATAACGGGTTAGACATTTGTATTCTATTGTTTCATTTAAATTTGACAATGGGTGGCCTTCAAGCAAGATCACATACGGTGGCATGACAAAATAATTTTTTTCATATGCCACTGGGATGTTGGATTTAGACTTGTTTCGTTTTAGATATCTCAAAAGCACTGGTAACTAAGACAGAAACGCATTTTACTTAAAATCTGGACAGAATATTATATTTTAAACAGAATATGATATCTTAAACGTTAGCAGGGCTATAGGCATGGCATTAAATATCTTATTGAGATGTGGAACGGGATTATAGAAAAATATCACTATTTCAATGATTAAATACATTTACCTTATTTATTAATTGAACAGGTAACCACTTTTTCCTTATAAAATTTAAAATAGATATTGTTTTATATAAAAATCACACAAGTGTAGTATTATATATGACTTAAAGTTGTTTGTGGTTTATTTTCTTTTGTTGATGTATATAGCATGTTGGATCCACAGCAATTCGATCGTTTTCGAAGAATGATTTTCAATGAATAACGATCGTAACTTACGAGAGAGAATTCGCTCGATTCCAAATACACTAAAATCGAACTTTCGCTTTGTCATTTACTGTTTGTAATTTTATTCGCATACATTGTCGTTGCTGAAACATGTGTAATTTAACGATATGAATTTACATAATTGTTTAGGAACTTATTAAGCTTTTAATAAACAAAAACTTACTATTTTCAAAACATTTTTAAAGGAATGGCATTTGAAGTGACACTTTCACTTTAACGATGATTTGTAAAGTTTACATAAAAATCTTTCAATGGTTAAGTGTCTACCTTTTCAATAGTAAAACACCTAAATTAGATTGAACACTTATAAACAACATATTCATTTAGTTTTGAATTTTAAATAACAATTATTTAAAATTTAATTACTATTTCCACGGTAGTTTACTACTGGAGACATTCTTATTTTTACAAAAAAAGCTAAATAAGATTGAACACTTATAAACACTATATTCATTTAATTTTGAATTTCAAATAACAATCATTTAAAATTAAATTACTATTCGAACGGTAGTTTACTACTGGAGACATTCTTGTAAAAAAACTGAATAAGATTGAACACTTATAAACAACATATTCATTTAGTTTTGAATTTCAAACAATAATTGTTTAAAATTAAATAACTATTCGCACGGTAGTTTACTACTGGAGAAATTTTTATTTTGTAAATAAAGCTAAATAAGATTAAACACTTATAAAAACATATTGATTTGCTTTTGAATTTTAAATAACAATTATTTAAAATTACATTTTTGTTTATTGCATATGAATAATTATTTTAATAGCATATTAGTGTTAATTAATATATATCTATTCATTTTATTTGTAATCAACATTTTTGTTTAATAGATATTTATTTATAGTCGAACCGTCACAGTTTAAGCTTAATAGGTATTAATTTATAATTCCAGTACATTTATCAATAGACAATAGAACGCAGATTTCAGCGACTATATGTATATTTTTGAGTAAAGAGACCAATTTTACAGTCGTATCCCCATTAATCAAGAATACCGAGGTGTTAAACCATATCTTGAATTTTCCAGACCGATAGTTCGTCAGTAAAAAGAAGAGAAACACATGAACATTTCCCGAATAAATTTACTTTAGTCAGCATTCTTTTACATCGATTTTATTCCGAACAATTCCTGTATTTATTCCACAGCCGAAACTGTTTTCAGATTTTACTCCATAAAAATATATAACCCATAAAGTACTATTATAAACATTAATCATTAATTAAGTAATTTATTAAAAAAACAATATATAAAAAACAATCTAAAAAGAAAGATCCAAGCAAAAACTAATATAATATTGTCTCATATTTGAATAGAATTTATTTTACGAATACAAATATTGAATATTTTTTCGGATATTGTGTTTGTTCTCGCTTCTATATTCTTTTTCTTTTCTTAACTTTGTTTATTTCGTCTTTTTTGTTGGATGATAAATATAATTTTTGTATGCTTTGAAAAGAGAAATAAACGTATTTTAATTTACTCAAATATGACGTCGGTTTTAAAATAGATACAGAAATCTTTTTGAAAAACTGACTGTTTCTCTATGACTATTTATACTAAAACAAAAGTCTAAAAAATAACAACATATTTTGTGTTAAATCGTCTTTGATTGGTCACTTAATTGTAATTGACGTCGATCAAGAATAATCTCAAGTACATTTCAAGTAAAAGAACCTACTAGATAGTCAACACCGCCATATCAACCCTCACATAAGAAGAGAGCTATCCAACATTTGACTTTTCTGTGTTCAGTTTAAAAATTAGATATCTTTACTTTAGAATAATTAAAAATTATTATTTAACGAAAACAATTTCGTTAAGTATATGTTTTATGTCAATAGATTGCTCTTAAAATCATTCGATAAATGCGTGTTATCATTTAAATGATTACAAATTATTGCCGTTCATTTAATATTTTGAAATAATTTTTGTGTAAACATTTAGTTTAATATTAGTTACTATCATGTTTTATAATATATTATAAAAAAAGTCGTGCAATTTAAGTCACTTATTACAAAAACAATTGAATACGGTGTTTTCCAGCTTTGTTGATTGTGAAATAATGTGTGACCTAATTTTACAGGTACAATGGGTTTTGTAGGATGTCTTGATTCAAAGAGAGAGATGAGGCTGCTATTCTTTCATTCGAATACGTTTTTTGCGAGTAATATGTAAGGGTCTCAATGTAGGTTTTAATGTACGATGATGTAGTTTAAGGGCATTTTCTGGAAACATGATTGGTCGAAGTTGATGAAAGTAGGTGTGATTGTCTTCGCGTAATGTGTATTAATTTTTCTGGCTCCCTGAGGATGAAATAGAAGGGGGAATCTAGTATACCTTATATAGATAGATATATTAAATACTATAGAGCACTATTAATGTTTTATTAAACTAAAATTATGGATTTTAAAATATTTCTTTGTTTAAGAAACATCATTTAAGAAAACTATAGCAACAAAAATGTGATATAATGATTTCAGCGACTATATGTATATTTTTCAGTAAAGAGACCAATTTTACAGTCGTATCCCTATTAATCAAGAATACCGAGGTGTTAAACCATATCTTGAATTTTCCAGACCGATAGTTCGTCAGTAAAAAGAAGAGAAACACATGAACATTTCCCGAATAAATTTACTTTAGTCAGCATTCTTTTACATCGATTTTATTCCGAACAATTCCTGTATTTATTCCAAAGCCGAAACTGTTTTCAGATTTTACTCCATAAAAATATATATAACCCATAAAGTACTATTATAAACATTAATCATTAATTAAGTAATTTATTAAAAAAACAATATATAAAAAACAATCTAAAAAGAAAGATCCAAGCAAAAACTAATATAATATTGTCTCATATTTAATAGAATTTATTTTACGAATACAAATATTGAATATTTTTTCGGATATTGTGTTTGTTCTCGCTTCTATATTCTTTTTCTTTTCTTAACTTTGTTTATTTCGTCTTTTTTGTTGGATGATAAATATAATTTTTGTATGCTTTGAAAAGAGAAATAAACGTATTTTAATTTACTCAAATATGACGTCAGTTTTAAAATAGATACAGAAATCTTTTTGAAAAACTGACTGTTTCTCTATGACTATTTATACTAAAACAAAAGTCTAAAAAATAACAACATATTTTGTGTTAAATCGTCTTTGATTGGTCAATTAATTGTAATTGACCTCGATCCAGATTAATCTTAAGTAAATTTCAAGTAAAAGAACCGACTAGATAGTCAACACCGCCATATCAACCCTCACATAAGAAGAGAGCTATCCAACATTTGACTTTTCTGTGTTCAGTTTAAAAATTAGATATCTTTACTTTAGAATAATTAAAAATTATTATTTAACGAAAACAATTTCGTAAAGTATATGTTTTATGTTAATAGATTGCTCCTAAAATCCTTCGATAAATGCGTGTTATCATTTAAATGATTACAAATTATTGCCGTTCATTTAATATTTTGAAATAATTTTTGTGTAAACATTTAGTTTAATATTAGTTACTATCATGTTTTATAATATATTATAAAAAAAAGTCGTGCAATTTTAGTCACTTATTACAAAAACAAGTGAATACGTTGTTTTCCAGCTTTGTTGATTGTGAAATAATGTGTGACCTAATTTTACAGGTACAATGGGTTTTGTAGGATGTCTTGATTCAAAGAGAGAGATGAGGCTGCTATTCTTTCATTCGAATACGTTTTTTGCGAGTAATATGTAGGGGTCTCAATGTGGGTTTTAATGTACGATGATGTAGTTTAAGGGCATTTTCTGGAAACATGATTGGTCGAAGTTGATGAAAGTAGGTGTGATTGTCTTTGCGTAATGTGTATTAATTTTTCTGGCTCCCTGAGGATAAATAGAAGGGGGAATCTAGTATACCTTATATAGATAGATTTATTAAATATTATAGAGCACTATTAATGTTTTATTAAACTAAAATTATGGATTTTAAAATATTTCTTTGTTTCAGAAACATCATTTAAGAAAAATATAGCAACAAAAATGTAATATGATGATTTCAGCGACTATATGTATATTTTTCAGTAAAGAGACCAATTTTACAGTCGTATCCCCATTAATCAAACATACCGAGGTGTTAAACCATATCTTGAATTTTCCAGACCGATAGTTCGTCAGTAAAAAGAAGAGAAACACATGAACATTTCCCGAATAAATTTACTTTAGTCAACATTCTTTTACATCGATTTTATTCCGAACAATTCCTGTATTTATTCCAAAGCCGAAACTGTTTTCAGATTTAACTCCATAAAAATATATAACCCATAAAGTACTATTATAAACATTAATCATTAATTAAGTAATTTATTAAAAAAACAATATATAAAAACCAATCTAAAAAGAAAGATCCAAGCAAAAACTAATATAATATTGTCTCATATTTGAATAGAATTTATTTTACGAATACAAATATTGAATATTTTTTCGGATATTGTGTTTGTTCTCGCTTCTATATTCTTTTTCTTTTCTTAACTTTGTTTATTTCGTCTTTTTTGTTGGATGATAAATATAATTTTTGTATGCTTTGAAAAGAGAAATAAACGTATTTTAATTTACTCAAATATGACGTCAGTTTAAAAATAGATACAGAAATCTTTTTGAAAAACTGACTGTTTCTCTATGACTATTTATACTAAAACAAAAGTCTAAAAAATAACAACATATTTTGTGTTAAATCGTCTTTGATTGGTCAATTAATTGTAATTGACGTCGATCCAGAATAATCTCAAGTAAATTTCAAGTAAAAGACCCTACTAGATAGTCAACACCGCCATATCAACCCTCACATAAGAAGAGAGCTATCCAACATTTGACTTTTCTGTGTTCAGTTTAAAAATTAGATATCTTTACTTTAGAATAATTAAAAATTATTATTTAACGAAAACAATTTCGTTAAGTATATGTTTTATGTCAATAGATTGCCTTTAAAATCATTCGATAAATGCGTGTTATAATTTAAATTATTACAAATTATTGCCGTTCATTTAATATTTTGAAATAATTTTTGTGTAAACATTTAGTTTAATATTAGTTACTATCATGTTTTATAATATATTATAAAAAAAGTCGTGCAATTTAAGTTACTTATTACAAAAACAATTGAATACGGTGTTTTCCAGCTTTGTTGATTGTGAAATAATGTGTGACCTAATTTTACAGGTACAATGGGTTTTGTAGGATGTCTTGATTCGAAGAGAGAGATGAGGTTGCTATTCTTTCATTCGAATACGTTTTTTGCGAGCGTAACTATCTTGGTATTACTTAACATTTTTCTCTAAATAAACCTCCATTTTGGAATCTCTGTCTTATCTTATTCTTATTTTATAACCTTACCGAAATTATTCAAACAACGGGTTTTAGACACACTGATGATACCAAGGAGAAACCGACAACGAGAATAAACGACACGAGTTGAGGTAACGAAACGACAACACACGTAGAGGAAGAAACGAGGTTCTACGCAACCCGCACCCATTTTCAATATTTAGGACAAATAGACGCAACACACGCGTTCGTTTCAAAGAAGAAAATAAAGGACAATATAAGAGCGACATAAATATGTAAACAATAACACGGAATCTAACAATAACAAACGATACAATATGAGACGCTGAAAATGAATATGAGCCTGTTTCATTAAACATTTTGCTTAATTTAAAATACTTTCGAGATGAAACAAGTAACGCATTTTCCACTGTCAGTTTTTTGCAATTTTTTTATTAATTAGTATAATTAAAAACTGGTTGAGTAACGGCTTTTCATTTCTTACTTACTAAAACGCTTACCGTAATAGCTTTTTTCTCGAACCGCTTGCTTTTGGCATTCTCCTTTTGTTTGCTGCTAACTAGACCGTAGCGCCATGAAAAAAATTGAATGTAATGTAAACAAACATATTGATGCCAAACTCACCTTAAAGGTTGCACTCTATAAATCTAACCCCTATCACAGTACCCTCCTATGCTTCAGTGGCAATATGAGGTGAAATAATGTTAAAATAAATTTGCAAATTCAAATATAATTAAATGTAAATTTATAATAAATCAACAATGGACGTTTATCACACAGAAAAACACATGAAACTAATACATATTACGTGATCATTAACATAACACACTGAGTTATAAAAATGAAACTTATAAACATTAAGTAATAATAAACATAGGAAACTTAGTAATTAACATGAAAGCAATAAACATTAAGTAATAATTAACATAGAAAACTCAGTAATGAAAATTGAAAGAAATAAACTTAAAGTAAAGATCAACATAGAAAACTGAGTAATAAAAATAAAAGTAATAAACATTAAGCAATAATTAACATAGAAAACTCAGTAATGAAAATGAAAGAAATAAACTTTAAGTAAAAATTAACATAGAAAACTGAGTAATAAAAATGAAAGTAATAAAGATTAAGTAATAATTAACATAGAAAACTGAGTAATAAAAATGAAAGTAATAAAAATAAAGTAATAATTACCATAGAAAACTGAGTAAGAAAAATTAAAGTAATAAACATTAACTAATAATTAACATAGAAAACTGAGTGAGAAACATGAAAGTAATAAACATAAAGTAATAATTAACAAAGAAAACTGAGTAAGAAAAATGAAAGTAATAAACATTAAGTAATAATAAACATAAGGAACTGAGTAAGAAAAATGAAAGTAATAAACATTTAGTAATAATAAACATAGGGAACTGAGTAATTAAAATGAACTTAATAAAAATTAAATAATAATTAACATAGGAAACTGAGAAATAGAAATGAAAGTGATTAAAATTAATTAATAATTACCATAGGAAACTGAGTAATAAAATGAAAGTAATACACATTAAGTAATAATTAACATAGGAAACTGAGTAATAATAATGAAAGTAATGAATATTACTAATCATTTACATTGGAAACTGAGTAATAAAAGTAAAGCAATAAACATTAAGTTATAACGCCCATAGGACACTTAGTAATTTAAATGAAAGTAATAAACATTACGTAATAATTGACATAAGAAACTGAGTAATAAAAATGAAAGTAATAAACACTAACTAATAATTAACATAGGGAACTGAGTAATTAAATGAAAATAATAACCATTACGTAATAATTAACATAGGAAACTGAGTAATAGAAATGAAAGTAATAAACATTAAGTAATAATAAACATAGGGAACTGAGTAATACAAATGTAGAGGAAAGCCTCTATATATTTTTTACAGAAATTAAAAGAAATGTAATTTAATGTTTTAGAAAACTATCAATCAATTTAAATCTTCGTTTTAAGGTTTTTGTCTTTAGCAAAAAATTCAAATTTGCAAACACTTTTACAACATTTCAAACGGGAAAGGGTATTTTACATAAATAAAAATTCACAGCCCAATATACCCTTTCTAAAAATTTAACACTTACATATTTACAAAAAAATAACTAACAATGGCCAATAGAGATCCGAACATTAGAAAAGGTATACATTAAATAATTTTTCATGTAATAATAATTCCAGGGGGTTCGTTTTTCGTTCTACCATATTACTACTCTTCCACATACACCTTCCAACAAACTTAACAGGTGTTATTGTATAATCTGACAATTTCGTGCTTAATCGATAGAAATCAGAAGAAATCTGAAAATTACAACAAAAAAATAGAATTAAGCATCATTGCTTTACATCAACCATTTTGGATAACTATTTGATTTGATTTAATAAATCAATTAAATAACAACATCGGCACTTATATCGGAGATAAATCAAATATTTCATTTTCCCCGGTCTACATATAACTCGAAACTGCAGTTAAAAATTAGTTTTATTTATAAGGTAACCCCCTCCCCCCTTCCCAAAAATTTCACTCACGGAATTGTTAACTGAATTCACAATCCTTTTCTACAATGAACCATATTTTGATTTGGAACATATAAGCTTCTCTTTATACCTGACTTGTCCACCAATTTTCAGTAATGACGACCCAACAGTCTTTGCTTTATCACCGTTCAATGTGGATATACTTTAGAAGGAGTGTGACCTTGAATAGGCTTCACACTCACCGGACGTCATCCCCAGATTTTTATCAAAAAAATTGTTATATTTTCTCTGAGTTAAAGAGAGCGATAACGGTTAAATCAAGACTGGCACAAGATAGTTGTGGCAGATTTATTTATAATTTTTCACGTCGTATCCACGTGTGCTTATGATTCAACGGTTTCAAGAACTGTTATTTTATTGTTTCCGTTTCTTCCGCTTAAGTAGTAGTATATATGAAAATGTGAAAAAGTTTAAAGGATAATGAGCAATTGCTTTTCATTGTATTATGTTTACAATTAAAACAGCAATAACATATTTAAATGTTTAGCATTTTTCTTAATAAGTTCTTATTGAAATATTGTAAATTCAATGCGTTTGTATATGAAAAACAATCTATTAAAATACTGAATTTCGTGTTTTTTTGCTAAGGGTTAAATACTTATCGAAGCCAAAAATACTCGAGGAGCGCTATTGTGATGGATAGACTGTCGGTTGAATGATGATGAATATAAAGAGACAATTGAAAATCTCCACGTACTACTGATTCAAAACAGTCAATTTCGAAAACAGTAATTATTCCCTATTTGTCAAAAGTATTGCTCATGAAATGGTAGGATAGAAAATATAAGAGGAAGCGAGGGTTACGAGGCTGTCGAAAGTAAATGAACGGCCCACTTTCTACTCTCATCAATTCGTTTCTCAAGTTCTAAGGTATTCCGTTAGTTTTAAAGTTTCCTCGACCTCCCGAACTATTGAGTCAATTATCGTCATCATCATTAGGGTTGTTTTTTTATTACTCTTTGAGGCATAGCCCCTCACTGCTTCCACATTGTTTTAACACTAGCTAGGCGTGGTTATGTAGATCCCCGTTGACTGTTGAGATCGTCTTTTGCCTTCCTCTAGGTATTTTCTATTGTCTATTCTATCGCTCTAAGTATCCATCTGTTGTCTGTATACTTCGGAAACTGACCTGCCCATCTATGTGTAGCCGTTCGTATGGTTGTGATGATGTCATTTACGTCAGTTTGCTGTTTGATCCAAGTGTTTCTTTTCCTTTCTCATAGTCTGATGCGAGCATAATTCACTCCATTTAGATTTGTGCCGCTCTTACCTTTTCTTTCTCTGCATTATTAAGTGCCAATGTTTCGCTATCATATGTCATAACAGACTTGCTATGTAGCGGCGAGGTTTACCCTTCGGTGCCCAAAATGAAAGTTCTTAAACTCGTTTCCTTGACCCTATATAATGGCCTTATTTTTCCTTCGATAAACAGTTGCGAAAAAATTCCAGGACAGTGCTAAAATCGTTTTCTCTCGCCCTATTTCTTGCAATAATTCTCAACTCACTCAAACACGCATTATCATACGCATACGCACACAAACGATAAACACACACACACACTCATTCCTTGAATCACCTTTCAATGTTGTCTGCTGACTTACACCGACTTAAAACAAATGTATAAACTTACTTGACCACTTAAATATTTCTACCATTTCTCAATGAATATCGACTATTATTAATAACTTTCAATGAAATGCAATTCATGTAACTGAGTGAGAAAATCTTATAACGATTTCACAGACCCGTGTATAATTCACGGCCCTTAAATTATCGACTCAGGCTTGCCTGATATCTCAACTAATGAATCACTCTTTTTCTGCAAGAACTTTCAAAATACTTAAACAATTATTTCATGTGTTGCTATCTATGTAGACTTTAATTTTAAACATATATAAAGTATCTCTTTTGTAAAGCTATGCTTTTGAATTCATTATTCCGTTTGTTTTCATCATACATTTGTATCGTCTTTACGCGATAAAAGAATAACACACCTTCTGATATAACAAAATAAAATTCAACAGCCATCAACAAAGATCCTTCTTTAAATAAATACTAAAAGAACTCAAAGAAAAAACCCAGGAAATTTGATCCCCTTCACAAGAACAGACAAAAACAACCTTCATTGATCAAAAACATTCTGTTTACGAAACATAACAAAACACAAAAAATAATCTCAAGTAAATTTCAAGTAAAAGAACCTACTAGATAGTCAACACCGCCATATCAACCCTCACATAAGAAGAGAGCTATCCAACATTTGACTTTTCTGTGTTCAGTTTAAAAATTAGATATCTTTACTTTAGAATAATTAAAAATTATTATTTAACGAAAACAATTTCGTTAAGTATATGTTTTATGTCAATAGATTGCTCTTAAAATCATTCGATAAATGCGTGTTATAATTTAAATTATTACAAATTATTGCCGTTCATTTCATATTTTGAAATAATTTTTGTGTAAACATTTAGTTTAATATTAGTTACTATCATGTTTTATAATATATTATAAAAAAAGTCGTGCAATTTAAGTCACTTATTACAAAAACAAGTGAATACGGTGTTTTCCAGCTTAGTTCCCTGTTAAATAATGTGTGACCTAATTTTACAGGTACAATGGGTTTTGTAGGATGTCTTGATTCAAAGAGAGAGATGAGGCTGCTATTCTTTCATTCGAATACGTTTTTTGCGAGTAATATGTAGGGGTCTCAATGTAGGTTTTAATGTACGATGATGTAGTTTAAGGGCATTTTCTGGAAACATGATTGGTCGAAGTTGATGAAAGTAGGTGTGATTGTCTTCGCGTAATGTGTATTATTTTTCTGGCTCCCTGAGGATAAAATAGAAGGGGGAATCTAGTATACCTTATATAGATAGATTTATTAAATATTATAGAGCACTATTAATGTTTTATTAAACTAAAATTATGGATTTAAAAATATTTCTTGGTTTAAGAAACATCATTTAAGAAAAATATAGCAACAAAAATGTACGCTGTAAGGTAACATCGTTAATATCGAATATTAAAGTTTGTCATAGAAACATTGTATTCTTAATGTTTTTCTTATGCAAAACTGAATAAAACGTTATCTATTAAGATAATCCATTAATTTCAGTGGACAGATTCATAATACATACTAGACAATCTTCAATCTATTTCAATAAATAAATGTTTTCTTTCTTTATCTGCTTTCCATACCGATTTATAGGTTTTTTCTTTTCTTATTATTTTTAAACTTTCCAGTTTTAAATGTTTTCTTTCGTTCTAATTTATATTTTAACTTCATCGATTCAGATTTTATTAGATATCAAGACTAGCTGGTATCGCCTTTTAGCTCTCGCTTAACATTTATTATATATATGTAACTAATCTGTATTTAATATGTATTAAATAAGTTATACATTCCATTGAAATTGGACCTAATTGAATTTTCGGTGGACCTATAGTTTAAATTATTGTGTGTGTCGTGGGACCCTCTTAATATTATCAAAATTTGCTAGAATTTTGGGAATAGACATACTTTTCGGTCATTTACCTATCGGTTTAAATTTAATTTGAATCAAAGAGACAATAGCATTCATGTGGAAGCCTCCTTTGGGCCCTCTTAATATTATAACAATTTGCTGAAATTTTGAGAATAGACATCACTTTTGATCATTTACCATGGTTTGAATTTCATTTGAATCTAAGGAAATACAGTTTTCAGTGGAGGGGGCCCCCGGGGACTCCCAGCGTTGAAGTGATCTATTTCTTATATATCCTATGAGCTTCACTGAGAGGTCAGTAGTCCACATGCTAATTTTCAAGCAATTCCGTCCAGCGGTTTGGGTGAACATAAAACACAAAGATCAGGCAGACACATACACACACAGAGTTACTATTTTATAATTATAGATGAATATAAGTGCGAACACTAGCGGAGGGTTTCCCATCAATTTTGGTAGAGAATGTTCACTCATATATAATATTATTTACAACTAAAACTTTCCAACTTAATTTTATACTCTATTACATTTATATATACAAAAAAAATATACTTATAATAAGTAGTAAAACTAATTAGCATATTGTTGATTTTTAAATTAATTTTAATGATTCTGGAATAGTATTGCTTTTAAATTCATGGATTTTTTTTTATATTTTAATTATTATGCGGATAAAACATAAAAAAGGCAATAAAAATAGAGAAACAATGTAATTTCGTTATTTATTTATTTATTTTATGAAATAAAGTAAATTTCGTACTTTATATGTCGCCAAGTGTTTCACACCATTATATTACTATATGTCTCACAAATCGTTTTTGTTGCCTATGCAGTTTACGTCTCGGGATATTTTTTTAAATAGGATTTTCAAGTTAAATAAAATTTTTACGGTATCTTCTCTTATGAAATTGTTAGCTAAATGTACATGATAGTTAATAAACGCTTTACCTCCCCATATTAAGAATGGCTTACAAAATTATAGCGTTATTATTTTAGCTCAGTCCGTAAACCTCATAAATACCTCTTATGTAAAGTTTGATACAATATTTTCCCTTTTATCCCATGAATATTTTTTCTTTAACATTAAAAACATTTAATATTTTTTCTTTAACATTTAAAAATAAAAAAAGCAAAAAAGTAATAAATAAGTCATTTAAATATAAATAACTAATTACTATCTGTTCGATTGTGTAGTAATATTATTATTAGTAGTAGTGGTAATAGTATTACGTAGTTGTCAAGAAACCGCAATCTAGAGTATTCCATTTTAAACGTTATGTTTTATTTTGCTCTCATCAAAAGTAACACTATTTATACACAATCAAAACACGAAATTTTATGTTAAGATTTTGTCGCGATGTTAGATTATTAATGGCGGATTAGCTAGTGTAAATGTTAGCATAGTAACCATCGCCGTGCCTAAAACAATAAAGTTCTCAGAGTGCTGGAGTGATCTGACATCGGTGTCGGATTTGACAAGGTAGAGTCAGAAGGCGCAGGCTTAGAGCGATATACGGACGAGAAAAAAGCGGATGTGACGTAATGTGGGGATAGCGACCAAGAACGATTAGATTTAAACACATCCTGTGGGAGGTCGAAGAGAACGGTCGCTGAAACAACATGCCTTAAAAACGAAAAAGCTATAAGAATCACATGCGGCGATTGGCACCCTCTATCTATCTATCTATCTATCTATCTATCTATATATCTATCTATCTATCTATCTATCTATCTATCTATCTATCTATCTATCGTAAAGTTAGGAATATAACCATCTCTCTCCTTAATAAGTAAGCGTAACTATCTTGGTGTTACTTTACATTTTTCTCTAAATAAACCTCCATTTTGAATCTCTGTCTTATCTTATTCTTATTTTATAACCTTACCGAAATTATTCAAAAAGCGGGTTTTAGACACACCGATGATACCAAGGAGAAACCGACAACGAGAATAAACGACACGAGTTGAGATAACGAAACGACAACACACGTAGAGGAAGAAACGAGGTACTACGCAACCCGCACCCATTTTCAATATTTAGGACAAATAGACGCAACACACGCGTTCGTTTCAAAGAAGAAAATAAAGGACAATATAAGAGCGACATAAATATGTAAACAATAACACGGAATCTAACAATAACAAACGATACAAAGTGAGACGCTGAAAAGTAATATGAGCCTGTTTCATTAAACATTTTGCTTAATTTAAAATACTTTCGAGATGAAACAAGTAACGCATTTTCCACTGTCAGTTTTTTGCATTTTTATTATTAATTAGTATAATTAAAAACTGGTTGAGTAACGGCTTTTCATTTCTTACTTACTAAAACGCTTACCGTAATAGCTTTTTTCTCGAACCGCTTGCTTTTGGCATTCTCCTTTTGTTTGCTGCTAACTAGACCGTAGCGCCATGAAAAAACTTGAATGTAATGTAAACAAACATATTGATGCCAAACTCTCCTTAAAGGTTGCACTCTATAAATCTAACCCCTATCACAGTAGCCTCCTATGCTTCAGTGGCAATATTAGGTGAAATAATGTTAAAATAAATTTGCAAATTCAAATATAATTAAATGTAAATTTATAATAAATCAACAATGGACGTTTATCACACAGAAAAACAAATGAAACTAATACATATTACGTGATCATTAACATAACACACTGAGTTATAAAATGAAACTTATAAACATTAAGTAATAATAAACATAGGAAACTTAGTAATTAACATGAAAGCAATAAACATTAAGTAATAATTAACATAGAAAACTCAGTAATGAAAATTGAAAGAAATAAACTTAAAGTAAAGATCAACATAGAAAACTGAGTAATAAAAATGAAAGTAATAAACATTAAGCAATAATTAACATAGAAAACTCAGTAATGAAAATGAAAGAAATAAACTTTAAGTAAAAATCAACATAGAAAACTGAGTAATAAAAATGAAAGTAATAAACATTAAGTAATAATTAACATAGAAAACTGAGTAATAAAAATGAAAGTAATAAACATAAAGTAATAATTAACATAGAAAACTGAGTAAGAAAAATTAAAGTAATAAACATTAAGTAATAATTAACATAGAAAACTGAGTGAGAAACATGAAAGTAATAAACATTAAGTAATAATAAACATAGGGAACTGAGTAATTAAAATGAACGTAATAAAAACTAAATAATAATTAACATAGGAAACTGAGAAATAGAAATGAAAGTGATTAAAATTAATTAATAATTACCATAGGAAACTGAGTAATAAAAATGAAAGTAATACACATTAAGTAATAATTAACATAAGAAACTGAGTAATAATAATGAAAGTAATGAATATTACTGATCATTTACATTGGAAACTGAGTAATAAAAGTAAAGTAATAAACAATAAGTTATAACGCCCATAGGACACTTAGTAATTAAAATGAAAGTAATAAACATTACGAAATAATTGACATAAGCAACTGAGTAATAAAAATGAAAGTTATAAACACTAACTAATAATTAACATAGTAAAAGAATCTACTAGATAGTCAACAACGCCATTCATAAGAAGAGAGCTATCCAACATTTGACTTTTCTGTGTTCAGTTTAAAAATTAGATATCTTTACTTTAGAATAATTAAAAATTATTATTTAACGAAAACAATTTTGTTAAGTATATGTTTTATGTCAATAGATTGCCTTTAAAATCATTCGATAAATCCGTGTTATAATTTAAATTATTACAAATTATTGCCGATCATTTAATATTTTGAAATAATTTTTGTGTAAACATTTAGTTTAATATTAGTTACTATCATGTTTTATAATATATTATAAAAAAAGTCGTGCAATTTAAGTCACTTATTACAAAAACAAGTGAATACGGTGTTTTCCAGCTTTGTTGATTGTGAAATAATGTGTGACCTAATTTTACAGGTAAAATGGGTTTTGTAGGATGTCTTGATTCAAAGAGAGAGATGAGGCTGCCATTCTTTCATTCGAATACGTTTTTTGCGAGTAATATGTAGGGGTCTCAATGTAGGTTTTAATGTACGATGATGTAGTTTAAGGGCATTTTCTGGAAACAGTATTGGTCGAAGTTGATGAAAGTAGGTGTGATTGTCTTCGCGTAATGTGTATTAATTTTTCTGGCTCCCTGAGGATGAAATAGAAGGGGGAATCTAGTATACCTTATATAGATAGATTTATTAAATATTATAGAGCACTATTAATGTTTTATTAAACTAAAATTATGGATTTTAAAATATTTCTTGGTTTAAGAAACATCATTTAAGAAAAATATAGCAACAAAAATGTAATATGATGATTTCAGCGACTATATGTATATTTTTGAGTAAAGAGACCAATTTTACAGTCGTATCCCCATTAATCAAGAATACCGAGGTGTTAAACCATATCTTGAATTTTCCAGACCGATAGTTCGTCAGTAAAAAGAAGAGAAACACATGAACATTTCCCGAATAAATTTACTTTAGTCGGCATTCTTTTACATCGATTTTATTCCGAACAATCTCTGTATTTATTCCAAAGCCGAAACTGTTTTCAGATTTTACTCCATAAAAATATATAACCCATAAAGTATTATTATAAACATTAATCATTAATTAAGTAATTTATTAAAAAAACAATATATAAAAAAACATTCTAAAAAGAAAGATCCAAGCAAAAACTAATATAATATTGTCTCATATTTGAATAGAATTTATTTTACGTATACAAATATTGAATATTTTTTCGGATATTGTGTTTGTTCTCGCTTCTATATTCTTTTTCTTTTCTTAACTTTGTTTATTGTTGTGATGTCCCCAATCAAAGGGACATAACTCTATAAGTTATCTACCCTTAGGTATGTGCGCTCTTCAATAAATATATGTTTGGACGGCAGTCTATCTGCGACCAAGCTGTTGTTAACACGTTACCTTCTGAGTTGTTGTTCTTGCATATTGTTTGATACCCGCGAGACGGGAAGCCCCGACATTATACTGGCGGCGAGGATTTCGTGACGAGCTCACGTTACATTTCGGAATTTAATACAAAAATAAATTTTTTTTTTTTTCCGGAATTAATACAAAAAAAAAAAAAAAATGGCCAGCGTTGGATTACCAGTTTTTCCAAGTTTCAGCGTACATGCGGACCAAAACACGACTACCGTTCGCTAGAAAAAATGTATAGACAGGTTAGAAAATTTATTTATTGCTATGGACATTTGCGACGACAAAAAGAAGAAAGCAACACTTCTTCACTACGCAGGAGACGAAATCTTTGATATCTTCCATGACTTCACGGACCAGCAAAAGGGCATAGGTGCAACAAACATTTTGGACGACGGCTCTATAGTTTCGGGCGAGTATGAAACTGTGAAGAAATCGATAACGGATCATTTCACGCCGCAGAAAAACACGTCATATGAACTTTTCAAATTTCGACGGGCTATGCAAAACATGGACGAAAGTCTAGATCAGTACCATGCCCGACTACGGACTTTGGCCACCACGTGCGAGTTTGAAGATAAAGACAGAGAGATCCTAGCCCAAATTTTGCAGGGATGCACATCCTCTAAAGTCAGAAGGAAGGCGCTAAGAAACAACTCTACGCTGAAACAAGTCCTGGACGAAGCTAGGGCAATAGAACTTGCTGATACGCGTGCTGCAGACATGGAACGAAATGAACTGCAAGCTATTTACAGCAACGAGAACCACACGCGTCTCACACGTAGAAATAATGAAAATTTCAACGTCAACGACAGTAAAGACATTTGTTGTGGACACTCACGGCAAAATAGTCGCCATGACACCTCGAACAACAGACCACGAGGTGGACAAAAAAAAGATGGCGGACAGCGCGGCAAAATAGTCGCCATGACACCTAGAAGAACAGACCACGAGGTGGACAAAAAAAAAGATGGCGGACAGCAAACATGTCACTATTGTGGATATTCTGCTACACACCCGACTTGTCCAGCCCGAGGAAAAGAATGCATGAATTGTCACAAAGAAAACCACTTTGCAAGAGCATGTAAAGCAAAGCCGGTAAGAGTAATTCGTTTCACCAATCCTCCTCCGATATCTCCCTATACGTCCAGTGACGAATTTATTTACTCGGTAAAATCTACACGTCCAACTAAGACACCAGGAGTCACCGCCCTTGTCAATAATCCGAATAAGACACCAAAAGTTACCGCCCTTGTGAATAATCCACCTGTAATGTTTGTGGTAGACACGGGAGCTAGCGTAAACATAATTGCTGGACACGTATATGATGATTTAAAACACAAACCACGTATAAACAAAACAACGACCCGGATATTTGCATACAGGTCAAAACATGCCATACCCATCCGAGGATTTATCAATGCGTGCATAAAATTTCGGGATAAATCCTGTAAGGCTAAAATATTTGTGGTCGACAGCGAAAATACTTCAGTTGGACTGCAGAACCTCTTGAGCAGTAATTCTGCTGAAGCATTGGGAATGATAACGTTTAACTTCACGTTCCATGTGACGGTCCCAATTCAAGACGAGTTCCATGCACTGTTTGATGGAAAGATGGGAAAAATTTCTGGAGTTACCATTAAGCTCCACATTGACTCATCGGTTTTCCCCGTAACTCAGCGACACCGCAGGATACCCTTCCATGTGAGAAAAGATGTGAAGACAGAACTCAAACGTCTCATGGAAACGGATGTGATTGAGGAAGTCACGGGACCTACCCCATGGGTTAGCCCGATTGTCGTAGTTCCCAAGAAAAATGGTAGCATACGAATTTGCGTCGATATGAGAAAGGCAAATGAAGCCATTCAACGGATTAAACATCCAATGCCAACCGTAGACGACCTAATAGCGGACTTAAATGGGTGTACAGTTTTCAGCAAACTAGACCTCTCTAATGCGTATCATAAATTAGAACTGGAAGAGCCCAGCAGATATATAACGACATTTGCCACGCATGAAGGTTTATTTCGTTACAAGCGACTAAGTTTTGGTGTGAATGCATCCTCAGAACTATTTCAAAAAGCTATATCAGACCTCCTCGGAGACATCCCTGGAGTGAAAAACTTATCAGATGATATAATAATATATGCACGTGACCAGTCATCTCATGACATCAGCTTGAGGAACACCCTGAAACGTCTACAAGAAGTAGGAGCCAAGCTGAACAAAGAAAAATGCCTTTTTTCTGTACGGAAACTGACTTTCTTCGGACACATTTTCAGTGAGAAAGGAGTTTCCCTTGACCCAGAGAAAATCTCGGCTATTACAAAGTGCAAGTCTCCAGGGAACATCAGTGAAGTCAGATCATTCTTGGGCATGACACAGTATGTGGCTCGATTTATTCCACATTATGCCACTATTAGTGAACCACTGAGACGGCTCACAAAAAAAGATACAAACTGGAGATGGACAGAGGAAGAAGAAGCAGCTGCAAACAAGTTAAAGGAAGCGTTGACTGGAGCTGAGGTGATGGCGTATTTTGACCCGAAGAAAGACACCGACATACTGGTAGATGCAAGCCCAGTTGGATTAGGTGCAGTTCTGACACAAGATGGGAGGGTGCTATGTTATGCCAGTCGTGCCCTCACAGATGTAGAACAACGATACTCTCAAACTGAGAGAGAAATGTTAGCCGTGGTATATGCAGCTGAGCATTATCATCTCTACTTATATGGAGCGAGATTCGAAATCACCACCGACCATCGACCTCTTCTAGGGATTGTGAAAAGTCTCAAACCGACAACAACAAGAATGGAACGCTGGCGTCTTCGTCTCATGCCCTACCAGTACAACCTGGTATACCGTCCCGGGAAAGATGACAAAAACCCTGCGGACTATCTGAGTCGTCACCCACAACACATACCATCTAAAGACAATGTAGCAGAAGCCTACATAAGATATATAGCTAAGAATATCATACCAAAATCTTTAACTCTTGAGGAAGTCAAACGAGCCACAGAACAGGACCCCCAGTTACAAAAAGTCAAGGGTGCGGTTAAAGATGGACGATGGAATGACCCCCAGCTGTCAAGTTTTTCCCTATTCAAGGACGAAATTTCAACACACAGTGGTCTCGTCCTTCGAGGACACCGGCTTGTAATTCCCTCAAAATTGAGGAAGAGATCCGTCGATTTAGCCCATCAATCTCACTAGGGCATGGTCAAAACCAAACAAC
Source organism: Sepiola atlantica (assembly GCA_963556195.1). NCBI lineage: Eukaryota > Metazoa > Mollusca > Cephalopoda > Sepiida > Sepiolidae > Sepiola > Sepiola atlantica. The sequence goes on from OY744530.1 coordinate 63,970,469, forward strand.
TGATAAGGGAAAAAGTATGGTTCCCAGGAATCGATAAACTGGTGGAGGAAACAGTACACGGATGCATTCCCTGCCAAGCCTCAGACCCAAGGCACATGAGCCGCGAACCCATACACTCCTCACCACTACCAGTTGCACCATGGACTGAAATCTCAGTCGATTTTGCAGGTCCGTTCCCATCAGGTGACTATGCGTTAGTCATAATCGACGATTACAGCCGATTCCCTGAGGTGGAGGTAATACCCTCAATAGCTGCGGGTACAGTTATTCCCCGTTTAAACATGATCTTTGCTAGACAAGGATATCCAACCATTCTAAAATCTGATAACGGTCCACCATTTCAAGGACAAGACTTTAAAGACTTAGCGGCACAAGCAGGTTTCAAACATAGACGCATTACACCTCTATGGCCGGAGGCAAATGGTGAAGTAGAGCGTTTTATGCGCACCTTAAAAAAATACATTCCTGCAGCCACGGTGGAAGGCCACAACTGGAAGACACAGTTACCACATTTCCTAAGGCAATATAGAGCCACCCCCCATACCACCACTAAAATATCACCATTTGAAGCTTGTACGGGCCGAAAAATGAACATCGGAATACCAAATGGTATCGAAAGCCCAGTAACAGGGCCGACACATAAAAGAATAAAAGAAAATGACTCCAAAGGAAAAGAGAAGATGAAGGGGTACGCTGATAGAAAGGCAAAAACAACAACTCTCAGCCTGGGTGATATGGTTTTGGTCAGGCAGAAGAGACAAAACAAACTGTCAACACCATACAATCCTAAACCATATACCATTACAAAAATGAAGGGAAGTATGATAACGGTGCAGAGAGGAAATCACAAAATGACTAGAAACTCTTCTTTGCTAAAACGCATAACACCTAGGAATGAGAACCGTGACTCTGATTCAGACTGGGAAAGTGAGTACAATTCACACACCTCAGAAGACCTGGAAATACCCAAAACACAAATAGCTGACCAGTTACCTAGACGAAATCCATCTCGGGAAAGACTGCCCCCAGCCAGATTCAAAGACTACATAATGTAAAATAAATAAATAAATAAAAAGAAATAATAAAATAAATAAATAAATAAAAAGAAATAATAAATAAATAAATAAAATAAGACAAGTTGTCCCACCAAGATGGGGAGGGATGTGATGTCCCCAATCAAAGGGACATAACTCTATGAGTTATCTACCCTTAGGTATGTGCGCTCTTCAATAAATATATGTTTGGACGGCAGTCTATCTGCGACCAAGCTGTTGTATACACGTTACCTTCTGAGTTGTTGTTCTTGCATATTGTTTGATACCCGCGAGACGGGAAGCCCCGACATTATAATTGTGTCTTTTTTGTTGGATGATAAATATAATTTTTGTATGCTTTAGAAAAGAGAAATAAACGTATTTTAATTTACTCAAATATGACGTCGGTTTTAAAATAGATACAGAAATCTTTTTGAAAAACTGACTGTTTCTCTATGACTATTTATACTAAAACAAAAATCTAAAAAATAACAACATATTTTGTGTTAAATCGTCTTTGATTGGTCAATTAATTGTAATTGACGTCGATCCAGAATAATCTCAAATACATTTCAAGTAAAAGAACCTACTAGATAGTCAACACCGCCATATCAACCCTCACATAAGAAGAGAGCTATCCAACATTTGACTTTTCTGTGTTCAGTTTAAAAATTAGATATCTTTACTTTAGAATAATTAAAAATTATTATTTAACGAAAACAATTTCGTTAAGTATATGTTTTATATCAATAGATTGCTCTTAAAATCATTCGATAAATGCGTGTTATAATTTAAATTATTACAAATTATTGCCGTTCATTTAATATTTTGAAATAATGTTTGTGTAAACATTTAGTTTAATATTAGTTACTATCATGTTTTATAATATATTATAAAAAAGTCGTGCAATTTAAGTCACTTATTACAAAAACAAGTGAATACGGTGTTTTCCAGCTTTGTTGATTGTGAAATAATGTGTGACCTAATTTTACAGGTACAATGGGTTTTGTAGGATGTCTTGATTCGAAGAGAGAGATGAGGCTCCTATTCTTTCATTCGAATACGGGTTTTGCGAGCGTAACTATCTTGGTATTACTTAACATTTTTCTCTAAATAAACCTCCATTTTGGAATCTCTGTCTTATCTTATTCTTATTTTATAACCTTACCGAAATTATTCAAACAACGGGTTTTAGACACACCGATGATACCAAGGAGAAACCGACAACGAGAATAAACGACACGAGTTGAGGTAACGAAACGACAACACACGTAGAGGAAGAAACGAGGTTCTACGCAACCCGCACCCATTTTCAATATTTAGGACAAATAGACGCAACACACGCGTTCGTTTCAAAGAAGAAAATAAAGGACAATATAAGAGCGACATAAATATGTAAACAATAACACGGAATCTAACAATAACAAACGATACAAAGTGAGACGCTGAAAAGTAATATGAGCCTGTTTCATTAAACATTTTGCTTAATTTAAAATACTTTCGAGATGAAACAAGTAACGCATTTTCCACTGTCAGTTTTTTGCATTTTTATTATTAATTAGTATAATTAAAAACTGGTTGAGTAACGGCTTTTCATTTCTTACTTACTAAAACGCTTACCGTAATAGCTTTTTTCTCGAACCGCTTGCTTTTGGCATTCTCCTTTTGTTTGCTGCTAACTAGACCGTAGCGCCATGAAAAAACTTGAATGTAATGTAAACAAACATATTGATGCCAAACTCTCCTTAAAGGTTGCACTCTATAAATCTAACCCCTATCACAGTAGCCTCCTATGCTTCAGTGGCAATATTAGGTGAAATAATGTTAAAATAAATTTGCAAATTCAAATATAATTAAATGTAAATTTATAATAAATCAACAATGGACGTTTATCACACAGAAAAACAAATGAAACTAATACATATTACGTGATCATTAACATAACACACTGAGTTATAAAATGAAACTTATAAACATTAAGTAATAATAAACATAGGAAACTTAGTAATTGACATGAAAGCAATAAACATTAAGTAATAATTAACATAGAAAACTCAGTAATGAAAATTGAAAGAAATAAACTTAAAGTAAAGATCAACAAAGAAAACTGAGTAATAAAAATGAAAGTAATAAACATTAAGCAATAATTAACATAGAAAACTCAGTAATGAAAATGAAAGAAATAAACTTTAAGTAAAAATCAACATAGAAAACTGAGTAATAAAAATAAAAGTAATAAACATAAAGTAATAATTAACATAGAAAACTGAGTAAGAAAAATTAAAGTAATAAACATTAAGTAATAATTACCATAGAAAACTGAGTGAGAAAAATGAAAGTAATAAACATTAAGTAATAATAAACATAGGGAACTGAGTAATAAAAATGAACGTAATACAAATTAAATAATAATTAACATAGGAAACTGAGAAATAGAAATGAAAGTGATTAAAATTAATAAATAATTACCATAGGAAACTGAGTAATAAAAATTAAAGTAATACACATTAAGTAATAATTAACATAGGAAACTGAGTAATAATAATGAAAGTAATGAATATTACTAATCATTTACATTGGAAACTGAGTAATAAAAGTAAAGTAATAAACATTAAGTTATAACGCCCATAGGACACTTAGTAATTAAAATGAAAGTAATAAACATTACGTGATAATTGACATAAGAAACTGAGTAATAAAAATGAAAGTAATAAACACTAACTAATAATTAACATAGTAAAAGAACCTACTAGATAGTCAACACCGCCATATTAACCCTCACATAAGAAGAGAGCTATCCAACATTTGACTTTTCTGTGTTCAGTTTAAAAATTAGATATCTTTACTTTAGAATAATTTAAAATTATTATTTAACGAAAACAATTTCGTTAAGTATATGTTTCATGTCAATAGATTGCTCTAAAAATCATTCGATAAATGCGTGTTATAATTTAAATTATTACAAATTATTGCCGTTCATTTAATATTTTGAAATAATGTTTGTGTAAACATTTAGTTTAATATTAGTTACTATCATGTTTTATAATATATTATAAAAAAAGTCGTGCAATTTAAGTCACTTATTACAAAAACAAGTAAATACGGTGTTTTCCAGGTTTGTTGATTGTGAAATAATGTGTGACCTAATTTTACAGGTACAATGGGTTTTGTAGGATGTCTTGATTCAAAGAGAGAGATGAGGCTGCTATTCTTACATTCGAATACGTTTTTTGCGAGTAATATGTAGGGGTCTCAATGTAGGTTTTAATGTACGATGATGTAGTTTAAGGGCATTTTCTGGAAACATGATTGGTCGAAGTTGATTAAAGTAGGTGTGATTGTCTTCGCGTAATGTGTATTAATTTTTCTGGCTCCCTGAGGATGAAATAGAAGGGGCAATCTAGTATACCTTATATAGATAGATTTATTAAATATTATAGAGCACTATTAATGTTTTATTAAACTAAAATTATGGATTTTAAAATATTTCTTGGTTTAAGAAACATCATTTAAGAAAAATATAGCAACAAAAATGTACGCTGTAAGGTAACATCGTTTATATCGAATATTAAAGTGTGTCATAGAAACATTGTTTTCTTAATGTTTGTCTTATGCAAAACTTAATAAAAAGTTATCTTTTACATAATCCATTAATTTCAGTGGACAGATTCATAATACATACTAGACAATCTTCAATCTATTTCAATAAATAAATGTTTTCTTTCTTTTTCTGCTTTTCTATACCGATTTATAGGTTTTTTCTTTTCTTATTATTTTTAAACTTTCCAGTTTTAAATGTTTTCTTTCGTTCTAATTTATATTTTAACTTCATCGATTCAGATTTTATTTTATATCAAGACTAGCTGGTATCGCCTTTAAGCTCTCGCTTAACATTTATTATATATATGTAACTAATCTGTATTTAATATGTATTAAATATGTTATACATTTCATTGAAATTGGACCTAATTGAATTTTCGGTGGACCTATAGTTTAAATTATTGTGTGTGTCGTGGGACCCTCTTAATATTATCAAAATTTGCTAGAATTTTGGGAATAGACATACTTTTCGGTCATTTACCTATCGGTTTAAATTTAATTTGAATCAAAGAGACAATAGCATTCATGTGGAAGCCTCCTTTGGGCCCTCTTAATATTATAACAATTTGCTGAAATTTTGAGAATAGACATCACTTTTGATCATTTACCATGGTTTGAATTTCATTTGAATCTAAAGAAATACAGTTTTCAGTGGAGGGGGCCCCCGGGGACTCCCAGCGTTGAAGTGATCCATTTCTTATATATCCTATGAGCTTCACTGAGAGGTCAGTAGTCCACATGCTAATTTTCAAGCAATTCCGTCCAGCGGTTTGGGTGAACATAAAACACAAAGATCAGGCAGACACATACACACACAGAGTTACTATTTTATAATTATAGATGAATATAAGTGCGAACACTAGCGGAGGGTTTCCCATCAATTTTGGTAGAGAATGTTCACTCATATATAATATTATTTACAACTAAAACTTTCCCACTTAATTTTATACTCTATTACATTTATATATACAACAAAAATATACTTATAATAAGTAGTAAAACTAATTAGCATATTGTTGATTTTTAAATTAATTTTAATGATCTTTAGATAGTATTGCTTTTAAATTCATGGATTTTATTTTTATATTTTAATTATTATGTGGATAAAACATAAAAAAGCAATAAAAATAGAGAAACAATGTAATTTCGTTATTTATTTATTTATTTCATGAAATAAAGTAAATTTCGTACTTTATATGTCGCCAAGTGTTTCACGCCACTATATTACTATATATCTCACAAATCGTTTTTGTTGCCTATGCAGTTTACGACTCGGGATATTTTTTAGAAAGGATTTTCAAGTTAAATAAAATTTTTACGGCATCTTCTCTTATGAAATTGTTAGCTAAATGTACAGGATAGTTAATAAACGCTTTACCTCCCCATATTAAGAATGGCTTACTAAATTATAGCGTTATTATTTTAGCTCAGTCCGTAAACCTCATAAATACATCTTATGTAAAGTTTGATACAATATTTTCCCTTTTATCCCATGAATATTTTTTCTTTAACATTAAAAACATTTAATATTTTTTCTTTAACATTTACAAATAAAAAAGCAAAAAAGTAATAAATAAGTCATTTAAATATAAATAACTAATTACTATCTGTTCGATTGTGTAGTAATATTATTATTAGTAGTAGTGGTAATAGTATTACGTAGTTGTCAAGAAACCGCAATCTAGAGTATTCCATTTTAAACGTTATGTTTTATTTTGCTCTCATCAAAAGTAACACTATTTATACACAATCAAAACACGAAATTTTATGTTAAGATTTTGTCGCGATGTTAGATTATTAATGGCGGATTAGCTAGTGTAAATGTTAGCATAGTAACCATCGCCGTGCCTAAAACAATAAAGTTCTCAGAGTGCTGGAGTGATCTGACATCGGTGTCGGATTTGACAAGGTAGAGTCAGAAGGCGCAGGCTTAGAGCGATATACGGACGAGAACAAAGCGGATGTGACGTAATGTGGGGATAGCGACCAAGAACGATTAGATTTAAACACATCTTGTGGGAGCTCGAAGAGAACGGTCGCTAAAACAACATGCCTTAAAAACGACAAAGCTATAAGAATAACATGCGGCGATTGGCACCCTCTATCTATCTATCTATCTATCTATCTATCTATCTATCTATCTATCTATCTATCTATCTATCTATCTATCCATCTATCTATCTATCGTAAAGTTAGGAATATAACCATCTCTCTCCTTAATAAGTAAGCGTAACTATCTTGGTGTTACTTAACATTTTTCTCTAAATAAACCTCCATTAGGAATCTCTGTCTTATTTTATTCTTATTTTATAACCTTACCGAAATTATTCAAACAACGGGTTTTAGACACACCGATGATACCAAGGAGAAACCGACAACGAGAATAAACGACACGAGTTGAGATAACGAAACGACAACACACGTAGAGGAAGAAACGAGGTTCTACGCAACCCGCACCCATTTTCAATATTTAGGACAAATAGACGCAACACACGCGTTCGTTTCAAAGAAGAAAATAAAGGACAATATAAGAGCGACATAAATATGTAAACAATAACACGGAATCTAACAATAACAAACGATACAAAGTGAGACGCTGAAAAGTAATATGAGCCTGTTTCATTAAACATTTTGCTTAATTTAAAATACTTTCGAGATGAAACAAGTAACGCATTTTCAACTGTCAGTTTTTTGCAATTTTTTTATTAATTAGTATAATTAAAAACTGGTTGAGTAACGGCTTTTCATTTCTTACTTACTAAAACGCTTACCGTAATAGCTTTTTTCTCGAACCGCTTGCTTTTGGCATTCTCCTTTTGTTTGCTGCTAACTAGACCGTAGCGCCATGAAAAAACTTGAATGTAATGTAAACAAACATATTGATGCCAAACTCTCCTTAAAGGTTGCACTCTATAAATCTAACCCCTATCACAGTAGCCTCCTATGCTTCAGTGGCAATATTAGGTGAAATAATGTTAAAATAAATTTGCAAATTCAAATATAATTAAATGTAAATTTATAATAAATCAACAATGGACGTTTATCACACAGAAAAACAAATGAAACTAATACATATTACGTGATCATTAACATAACACACTGAGTTATAAAATGAAACTTATAAACATTAAGTAATAATAAACATAGGAAACTTAGTAATTAACATGAAAGCAATAAACATTAAGTAATAATTAACATAGAAAACTCAGTAATGAAAATTGAAAGAAATAAACTTAAAGTAAAGATCAACATAGAAAACTGAGTAATAAAAATGAAAGTAATAAACATTAAGCAATAATTAACATAGAAAACTCAGTAATGAAAATGAAAGAAATAAACTTTAAGTAAAAATCAACATAGAAAACTGAGTAATAAAAATGAAAGTAATAAACATTAAGTAATAATTAACATAGAAAACTGAGTAATAAAAATGAAAGTAATAAACATAAAGTAATAATTAACATAGAAAACTGAGTAAGAAAAATTAAAGTAATAAACATTAAGTAATAATTAACATAGAAAACTGAGTGAGAAACATGAAAGTAATAAACATTAAGTAATAATAAACATAGGGAACTGAGTAATTAAAATGAACGTAATAAAAACTAAATAATAATTAACATAGGAAACTGAGAAATAGAAATGAAAGTGATTAAAATTAATTAATAATTACCATAGGAAACTGAGTAATAAAAATGAAAGTAATACACATTAAGTAATAATTAACATAAGAAACTGAGTAATAATAATGAAAGTAATGAATATTACTGATCATTTACATTGGAAACTGAGTAATAAAAGTAAAGTAATAAACAATAAGTTATAACGCCCATAGGACACTTAGTAATTAAAATGAAAGTAATAAACATTACGTAATAATTGACATAAGCAACTGAGTAATAAAAATGAAAGTAATAAACACTAACTAATAATTAACATAGTAAAAGAATCTACTAGATAGTCAACAACGCCATTCATAAGAAGAGAGCTATCCAACATTTGACTTTTCTGTGTTCAGTTTAAAAATTAGATATCTTTACTTTAGAATAATTAAAAATTATTATTTAACGTAAACAATTTTGTTAAGTATATGTTTTATGTCAATAGATTGCTCTTAAAATCATTCGATAAATCCGTGTTATAATTTAAATTATTACAAATGATTGCCGATCATTTAATATTTTGAAATAATTTTTGTGTAAACATTTAGTTTAATATTAGTTACTATCATGTTTTATAATATATTATAAAAAAAGTCGTGCAATTTAAGTCACTTATTACAAAAACAAGTGAATACGGTGTTTTCCAGCTTTGTTGATTGTGAAATAATGTGTGACCTAATTTTACAGGTAAAATGGGTTTTGTAGGATGTCTTGATTCAAAGAGAGAGATGAGGCTGCTATTCTTTCATTCGAATACGTTTTTTGCGAGTAATATGTAGGGGTCTCAATGTAGGTTTTAATGTACGATGATGTAGTTTAAGGGCATTTTCTGGAAACATGATTGGTCGAAGTTGATGAAAGTAGGTGTGATTGTCTTCGCGTAATGTGTATTAATTTTTCTGGCTCCCTGAGGATGAAATAGAAGGGGGAATCTAGTATACCTTATATAGATAGATTCATTAAATATTATAGAGCACTATTAATGTTTTATTTAACTAAAATTATGGATTTTAAAATATTTCTTGGTTTAAGAAACATCATTTAAGAAAAATATAGCAACAAAAATGTAATATGATGATTTCAGCGACTATATGTATATTTTTGAGTAAAGAGACCAATTTTACAGTCGTATCCCCATTAATCAAGAATACCGAGGTGTTAAACCATATCTTGAATTTTCCAGACCGATAGTTCGTCAGTAAAAAGAAGAGAAACACATGAACATTTCCCGAATAAATTTACTTTAGTCGGCATTCTTTTACATCGATTTTATTCCGAACAATCTCTGTATTTATTCCAAAGCCGAAACTGTTTTCAGATTTTACTCCATAAAAATATATAACCCATAAAGTACTATTATAAACATTAATCATTAATTAAGTAATTTATTAAAAAAACAATATATAAAAAAACATTCTAAAAAGAAAGATCCAAGCAAAAACTAATATAATATTGTCTCATATTTGAATAGAATTTATTTTACGTATACAAATATTGAATAATTTTCTGGATATTGTGTTTGTTCTCGCTTCTATATTCTTTTTCTTTTCTTAACTTTGTTTATTGTTGTGATGTCCCCAATCAAAGGGACATAACTCTATAAGTTATCTACCCTTAGGTATGTGCGCTCTTCAATAAATATATGTTTGGACGGCAGTCTATCTGTGACCAAGCTGTTGTTAACACGTTACCTTCTGAGTTGTTGTTCTTGCATATTGTTTGATACCCGCGAGACGGGAAGCCCCGACATTATACTGGCGGCGAGGATTTCGTGACGAGCTCACGTTACATTTCGGAATTTAATACAAAAATAATTTTTTTTTTTTTTTCCGGAATTAATACAAAAAAAAAAAAAAAAATGGCCAGCGTTGGATTACCAGTTTTTCCAAGTTTCAGCGTACATGCGGACCAAAACACGACTACCGTTCGCTGGAAAAAATGGATAGACAGGTTAGAAAATTTATTTATTGCTATGGACATTTGCGACGACAAAAAGAAGAAAGCAACACTTCTTCACTACGCAGGAGACGAAATCTTTGATATCTTCCATGACTTCACGGACCAGCAAAAGGGCATAGGTGCAACAAACATTTTGGACGACGGCTCTATAGTTTCGGGCGAGTATGAAACTGTGAAGAAATCGATAACGGATCATTTCACGCCGCAGAAAAACACGTCATATGAACTTTTCAAATTTCGACGGGCTATGCAAAACATGGACGAAGTCTAGATCAGTACCATGCCCGACTACGGACTCTAGCCACCACGTGCGAGTTTGAAGATAAAGACAGAGAGATCCTAGCCCAAATTTTGCAGGGGTGCACATCCTCTAAAGTCAGAAGGAAGGCGCTAAGAAACAACTCTACGCTGAAACATGTCCTGGACGAAGCTAGGGCAATAGAACTTGCTGATACGCGTGCTGCAGACATGGAACGAAATGAACTGCAAGCTATTTACAGCAACGAGAACCACACGCGTCTCACACGTAGAAATAATGAAAATTTCAACGTCAACGACAGTAAAGACATTTGTTGTGGACACTCACGGCAAAATAGTCGCCATGACACCTCGAACAACAGACCACGAGGTGGACAAAAAAAAGATGGCGGACAGCGCGGCAAAATAGTCGCCATGACACCTAGAAGAACAGACCACGAGGTGGACAAAAAAAAAGATGGCGGACAGCAAACATGTCACTATTGTGGATATTCTGCTACACACCCGACTTGTCCAGCCCGAGGAAAAGAATGCATGAATTGTCACAAAAAAAACCACTTTGCAAGAGCATGTAAAGCAAAGCCGGTAAGAGTAATTCGTTTCACCAATCCTCCTCCGATATCTCCCTATACGTCCAGTGACGAATTTATTTACTCGGTAAAATCTACACGTCCAACTAAGACACCAGGAGTCACCGCCCTTGTCAATAATCCGAATAAGACACCAAAAGTTACCGCCCTTGTGAATAATTCCCCTGTAATGTTTGTGGTAGACACGGGAGCTAGCGTAAACATAATTGCTGGACACGTATATGATGATTTAAAACACAAACCACGTATAAACAAAACAACGACCCGGATATTTGCATACAGGTCAAAACATGCCATACCCATCCGAGGATTTATCAATGCGTGCATAAAATTTCGGGATAAATCCTGTAAGGCTAAAATATTTGTGGTCGACAGCGAAAATACTTCAGTTTGACTGCAGAACCTCTTGAGCAGTAATTCTGCTGAAGCATTGGGAATGATAACGTTTAACTTCACGTTCCATGTGACGGTCCCAATTCAAGACGAGTTCCATGCACTGTTTGATGGAAAGATGGGAAAAATTTCTGGAGTTACCATTAAGCTCCACATTGACTCATCGGTTTTCCCCGTAACTCAGCGACACCGCAGGATACCCTTCCATGTGAGAAAAGATGTGAAGACAGAACTCAAACGTCTCATGGAAACGGATGTGATTGAGGAAGTCACGGGACCTACCCCATGGGTTAGCCCGATTGTCGTAGTTCCCAAGAAAAATGGTAGCATACGAATTTGCGTCGATATGAGAAAGGCAAATGAAGCCATTCAACGGATTAAACATCCAATGCCAACCGTAGACGACCTAATAGCGGACTTAAATGGGTGTACAGTTTTCAGCAAACTAGACCTCTCTAATGCGTATCATCAATTAGAACTGGAAGAGCCCAGCAGATATATAACGACATTTGCCACGCATGAAGGTTTATTTCGTTACAAGCGACTAAGTTTTGGTGTGAATGCATCCTCAGAACTATTTCAAAAAGCTATATCAGACCTCCTCGGAGACATCCCTGGAGTGAAAAACTTATCAGATGATATAATAATATATGCACGTGACCAGTCATCTCATGACATCAGCTTGAGGAACACCCTGAAACGTCTACAAGAAGTAGGAGCCAAGCTGAACAAAGAAAAATGCCTTTTTTCTGTACGGAAACTGACTTTCTTCGGACACATTTTCAGTGAGAAAGGAGTTTCCCTTGACCCAGAGAAAATCTCGGCTATTACAAAGTGCAAGTCTCCAGGGAACATCAGTGAAGTCAGATCATTCTTGGGCATGACACAGTATGTGGCTCGATTTATTCCACATTATGCCACTATTAGTGAACCACTGAGACGGCTCACAAAAAAAGATACAAACTGGAGATGGACAGAGGAAGAAGAAGCAGCTGCAAACAAGTTAAAGGAAGCGTTGACTGGAGCTGAGGTGATGGCGTATTTTGACCCGAAGAAAGACACCGACATACTGGTAGATGCAAGCCCAGTTGGATTAGGTGCAGTTCTGACACAAGATGGGAGGGTGCTATGTTATGCCAGTCGTGCCCTCACAGATGTAGAACAACGATACTCTCAAACTGAGAGAGAAATGTTAGCCGTGGTATATGCAGCTGAGCATTATCATCTCTACTTATATGGAGCGAGATTCGAAATCACCACCGACCATCGACCTCTTCTAGGGATTGTGAAAAGTCTCAAACCGACAACAACAAGAATGGAACGCTGGCGTCTTCGTCTCATGCCCTACCAGTACAACCTGGTATACCGTCCCGGGAAAGATGACAAAAACCCTGCGGACTATCTGAGTCGTCACCCACAACACATACCATCTAAAGACAATGTAGCAGAAGCCTACATAAGATATATAGCTAAGAATATCATACCAAAATCTTTAACTCTTGAGGAAGTCAAACGAGCCACAGAACAGGACCCCCAGTTACAAAAAGTCAAGGGTGCGGTTAAAGATGGACGATGGAATGACCCCCAGCTGTCAAGTTTTTCCCTATTCAAGGACGAAATTTCAACACACAGTGGTCTCGTCCTTCGAGGACACCGGCTTGTAATTCCCTCAAAATTGAGGAAGAGATCCGTCGATTTAGCCCATCAATCTCACCAGGGCATGGTCAAAACCAAACAACTGATAAGGGAAAAAGTATGGTTCCCAGGAATCGATAAACTGGTGGAGGAAACAGTACACGGATGCATTCCCTGCCAAGCCTCAGACCCAAGGCACATGAGCCGCGAACCCATACACTCCTCACCACTACCAGTTGCACCATGGACTGAAATCTCAGTCGATTTTGCAGGTCCGTTCCCATCAAGTGACTATGCGTTAGTCATAATCGACGATTACAGCCGATTCCCTGAAGTGGAGGTAATACCCTCAATAGCTGCGGGTACAGTTATTCCCCGTTTAAACATGATCTTTGCTAGACAAGGATATCCAACCATTCTAAAATCTGATAACGGTCCACCATTTCAAGGACAAGACTTTAAAGACTTAGCGGCACAAGCAGGTTTCAAACATAGACGCATTACACCTCTATGGCCGGAGGCAAATGGTGAAGTAGAGCGTTTTATGCGCACCTTAAAAAAATACATTCCTGCAGCCACGGTGGAAGGCCACAACTGGAAGACACAGTTACCACATTTCCTAAGGCAATATAGAGCCACCCCCCATACCACCACTAAAATATCACCATTTGAAGCTTGTACGGGCCGAAAAATGAACATCGGAATACCAAATGGTATCGAAAGCCCAGTAACAGGGCCGACACATAAAAGAATAAAAGAAAATGACTCCAAAGGAAAAGAGAAGATGAAGGGGTACGCTGATAGAAAGGCAAAAACAACAACTCTCAGCCTGGGTGATATGGTTTTGGTCAGGCAGAAGAGACAAAACAAACTGTCAACACCATACAATCCTAAACCATATACCATTACAAAAATGAAGGGAAGTATGATAACGGTGCAGAGAGGAAATCACAAAATGACTAGAAACTCTTCTTTGCTAAAACGCATAACACCTAGGAATGAGAACCGTGACTCTGATTCAGACTGGGAAAGTGAGTACAATTCACACACCTCAGAAGACCTGGAAATACCCAAAACACAAATAGCTGACCAGTTACCTAGACGAAATCCATCTCGGGAAAGACTGCCCCCAGCCAGATTCAAAGACTACATAATGTAAAATAAATAAATAAATAAAAAGAAATAATAAAATAAATAAATAAATAAAAAGAAATAATAAATAAATAAATAAAATAAGACAAGTTGTCCCACCAAGATGGTGAGGGATGTGATGTCCCCAATCAAAGGGACATAACTCTATGAGTTATCTACCCTTAGGTATGTGCGCTCTTCAATAAATATATGTTTGGACGGCAGTCTATCTGCGACCAAGCTGTTGTTGACACGTTACCTTCTGAGTTGTTGTTCTTGCATATTGTTTGATACCCGCGAGACGGGAAGCCCCGACATTATAATTGTGTCTTTTGTGTTGGATGATAAATATAATTTTTGTATGCTTTAGAAAAGAGAAATAAACGTATTTTAATTTACTCAAATATGACGTCGGTTTTAAAATAGATACAGAAATCTTTTTGAAAAACTGACTGTTTCTCTATGACTATTTATACTAAAACAAAAGTCTAAAAAATAACAACATATTTTGTGTTAAATCGTCTTTGATTGGTCAATTAATTGTAATTGACGTCGATCCAGAATAATCTCAAATACATTTCAAGTAAAAGAACCTACTAGATAGTCAACACCGCCATATCAACCCTCACATAAGAAGAGAGCTATCCAACATTTGACTTTTCTGTGTTCAGTTTAAAAATTAGATATCTTTACTTTAGAATAATTAAACATTATTATTTAACGAAAACAATTTCGTTAAGTATATGTTTTATGTCAATAGATTGCTCTTAAAATCATTCGATAAATGCGTGTTATAATTTAAATTATTACAAATTATTGCCGTTCATTTAATATTTTGAAATAATGTTTGTGTAAACATTTAGTTTAATATTAGTTACTATCATGTTTTATAATATATTATAAAAAAAGTCGTGCAATTTAAGTCACTTATTACAAAAACAAGTGAATACGGTGTTTTCCAGCTTTGTTGATTGTGAAATAATGTGTGACCTAATTTTACAGGTACAATGGGTTTTGTAGGATGTCTTGATTCGAAGAGAGAGATGAGGTTGCTATTCTTTCATTCGAATACGTTTTTTGCGAGCGTAACTATCTTGGTATTACTTAACATTTTTCTCTAAATAAACCTCCATTTTGGAATCTCTGTCTTATCTTATTCTTATTTTATAACCTTACCGAAATTATTCAAACAACGGGTTTTAGACACACCGATGATACCAAGGAGAAACCGACAACGAGAATAAACGACACGAGTTGAGGTAACGAAACGACAACACACGTAGAGGAAGAAACGAGGTACTACGCAACCCGCACCCATTTTCAATATTTAGGACAAATAGACGCAACACACGCGTTCGTTTCAAAGAAGAAAATAAAGGACAATATAAGAGCGACATAAATATGTAAACAATAACACGGAATCTAACAATAACAAACGATACAAAATGAGACGCTGAAAATGAATATAAGCCTGTTTCATTAAATATTTTGCTTAATTTAAAATACTTTCGAGATGAAACAAGTAACGCATTTTCCACTGTCAGTTTTTTGCATTTTTATTATTAATTAGTATAATTAAAAACTGGTTGAGTAACGGCTTTTCATTTCTTACTTACTAAAACGCTTACCGTAATAGCTTTTTTCTCGAACCGCTTGCTTTTGGCATTCTCCTTTTGTTTGCTGCTAACTAGACCGTAGCGCCATGAAAAAACTTGAATGTAATGTAAACAAACATATTGATGCCAAACTCTCCTTACAGGTTGCACTCTATAAATCTAACCCCTATCACAGTACCCTCCTATGCTTCAGTGGCAATATGAGGTGAAATAATGTTAAAATAAATTTGCAAATTCAAATATAATTAAATGTAAATTTATAATAAATCAACAATGGACGTTTATCACACAGAAAAACACATGAAACTAATACATATTACGTGATCATTAACATAACACACTGAGTTATAAAAATGAAACTTATAAACATTAAGTAATAATAAACATAGGAAACTTAGTAATTAACATGAAAGCAATACACATTAAGTAATAATTAACATAGAAAACTCAGTAATGAAAATTGAAAGAAATAAACTTAAAGTAAAGATCAACATAGAAAACTGAGTAATAAAAATAAAAGTAATAAACATTAAGCAATAATTAACATAGAAAACTCAGTAATGAAAATGAAAGAAATAAACTTTAAGTAAAAATTAACATAGAAAACTGAGTAATAAAAATGAAAGTAATAAAGATTAAGTAATAATTAACATAGAAAACTGAGTAATAAAAATGAAAGTAATAAAAATAAAGTAATAATTAACATAGAAAACTGAGTAAGAAAAATTAAAGTAATAAACATTAACTAATAATTAACATAGAAAACTGAGTGAGAAACATGAAAGTAATAAACATAAAGTAATAATTAACATAGAAAACTGAGTAAGAAAAATGAAAGTAATAAACATTAAGTAATAATAAACATAAGGAACTGAGTAAGAAAAATGAAAGTAATAAACATTTAGTAATAATAAACATAGGGAACTGAGTAATTAAAATGAACTTAATAAAAATTAAATAATAATTAACATAGGAAACTGAGAAATAGAAATGAAAGTGATTAAAATTAATTAATAATTACCATAGGAAACTGAGTAATAAAATGAAAGTAATACACATTAAGTAATAATTAACATAGGAAACTGAGTAATAATAATGAAAGTAATGAATATTACTAATCATTTACATTGGAAACTGAGTAATAAAAGTAAAGCAATAAACATTAAGTTATAACGCCCATAGGACACTTAGTAATTAAAATGAAAGTAATAAACATTACGTAATAATTGACATAAGAAACTGAGTAATAAAAATGAAAGTAATAAACACTAACTAATAATTAACATAGGGAACTGAGTAATTAAATGAAAATAATAACCATTACGTAATAATTAACATAGGAAACTGAGTAATAGAAATGTAGAGGAAAGCCTCTATATATTTTTTACAGAAATTAAAAGAAATGTAATTTAATGTTTTAGAAAACTATCAATCAATTTAAATCTTCGTTTTAAGGTTTTTGTCTTTAGCAAAAAATTCAAATTTGCAAACACTTTTACAACATTTCAAACGGGAAAGGGTATTTTACATAAATAAAAATTCACAGCCCAATATACCCTTTCTAAAAATTTAACACTTACATATTTACAAAAAAATAACTAACAATGGCCAATAGAGATCCGAACATTAGAAAAGGTATACATTAAATAATTTTTCATGTAATAATAATTCCAGGGGGTTCGTTTTTCGTTCTACCATATTACTACTCTTCCACATACACCTTCCAACAAACTTAACAGGTGTTATTGTATAATCTGACAATTTCGTGCTTAATCGATAGAAATCAGAAGAAATCTGAAAATTACAACAAAAAAATAGAATTAAGCATCATTGCTTTACATCAACCATTTTGGATAACTATTTGATTTGATTTAATAAATCAATTAAATAACAACATCGGCACTTATATCGGAGATAAATCAAATATTTCATTTTCCCCGGTCTACATATAACTCGAAACTGCAGTTAAAAATTAGTTTTATTTATAAGGTAACCCCCTCCCCCCTTCCCAAAAATTTCACTCACGGAATTGTTAACTGAATTCACAATCCTTTTCTACAATGAACCATATTTTGATTTGGAACATATAAGCTTCTTATTATACCTGACTTGTCCACCAATTTTCAGTAATGACGACCCAACAGTCTTTGCTTTATCACCGTTCAATGTGGATATACTTTAGAAGGAGTGTGACCTTGAATAGGCTTCACACTCACCGGACGTCATCCCCAGATTTTTATCAAAAAAATTGTTATATTTTCTCTGAGTTAAAGAGAGCGATAACGGTTAAATCAAGACTGGCACAAGATAGTTGTGGCAGATTTATTTATAATTTTTCACGTCGTATCCACGTGTGCTTATGATTCAACGGTTTCAAGAACTGTTATTTTATTGTTTCCGTTTCTTCCGCTTAAGTAGTAGTATATATGAAAATGTGAAAAAGTTTAAAGGATAATGAGCAATTGCTTTTCATTGTATTATGTTTACAATTAAAACAGCAATAACATATTTAAATGTTTAGCATTTTTCTTAATAAGTTCTTATTGAAATATTGTAAATTCAATGCGTTTGTATATGAAAAACAATCTATTAAAATACTGAATTTCGTGTTTTTTTTACTAATGGTTAAATACTTATCGAAGCCAAAAATACTCGAGGAGCGCTATTGTGATGGATAGACTGTTGGTTGAATGATGATGAATGTTATGAGACAATTGAAAATCTCCACGTACTACTGATTCAAAACAGTCCATTTCGAAAACAGTAATTATTCCCTATTTGTCAAAAGTATTACTCATGAAATGGTAGGATAAAAAATATAAGAGGAAGCGAGGGTTACGAGGCTGTTGAAAGTAAATGAACGGCCCACTTTCTACTCTCATCAATTCGTTTCTCAAGTTCTAAGGTATTCCGTTAGTTTTAAAGTTTCCTCGACCTCCCGAACTATTGAGTCAATTATCGTCATCATCATTAGGGTTGTTTTTTTATTACTCTTTGAGGCATAGCCCCTCACTGCTTCCACATTGTTTTAACACTAGCTAGGCGTGGCTATGTAGGTCCCCGTTTACTGTTGAGATCGTCTTTTGCCTTCCTCTAGGTATTTTCTATTGTCTCAGAGTCCATTCTATCGCTCTAAGTATCCATCTGTTGTCTGTATACTTCGGAAACTGACCTGCCCATCTATGTGTAGTCGTTCGTATGGTTGTGATGATGTCATTTACGTCAGTTTGCTGTTTGATCCAAGTGTTTCTTTTCCTTTCTCATAGTCTGATGCGAGCATAATTCACTCCATTTAGATTTGTGCCGCTCTTACCTTTTCTTTCTCTGCATTATTAAGTGCCAATGTTTCGCTACCATATGTCATAACAGACTTGCTATGTAGCGGCGAGGTTTACCCTTCGGTGCCCAAAATGAAAGTTCTTAAACTCGTTTCCTTGACCCTATATAATGGCCTTATTTTTCCTTCGATAAACAGTTGCGAAAAAATTCCAGGACAGTGCTAAAATCGTTTTCTCTCGCCCTATTTCTTGCTATAATTCTCAACTCACTCAAACACGCACTATCATACGAATACGCACACAAACGATAAACACACACACACACACTCATTCCTTGAATCACCTTTCAATGTTGTCTGCTGACTTACACCGACTTAAAACAAATGTATAAACTTACTTGACCACTTAAATACTTCTATCATTTCTCAATGAATATCGACTATTATTAATAACTTTCAATGAAATGCAATTCATGTAACTGAGTGAGAAAATCTTATAACGATTTCTCAGACCCGTGTATAATTCACGGCCCTTAAATTATCGACTCAGGCTTGCCTGATATCTCAACTAATGAATCACCCTTTTTCTGCAAGAACTCTCAAAATACTTAAACAATTATTTCATGTGTTGCTATCTATGTAGACTTTAATTTTAAACATATATAAAGTATCTCTTTTGTAAAGCTATGCTTTTGAATTCATTATTCCGTTTGTTTTCATCATACATTTGTATCGTCATTACGCGATAAAAGAATAACACACCTTCTGATATAACAAAATAAAATTCAACAGCCATCAACAAAGATCCTTCTTTAAATAAATACTAAAAGAACTCAAAGAAAAAAACCCAGGAAATTTGATCCCCTACACAAGAACAGACAAAAACAACCTTCATTGATCAAAAACATTCTGTTTACGAAACATAACAAAACACAAAAAATAATTCTACAAGAAAGGAATTCATTTTAAACAACAAAATAAAAAATAATAATTATACAAAAAAATATTTTCAACAACAAAAAAAGACAGATAACGAAAAAGAAATAGAAAACATCTTTGCCGACTAAAATCAATCAGTAGAGGCTGTAGCGATAATAACACCAGCATTTATCGAATATAACGTGCTATCATTGTTCTTAATTATGGAAACCCAGTTCAGCATAACGAACATCAAACAATCCATGCAGAAATTGTACTATATACTCTCGTCACTTTCTACTGATACAGTTGGGAAACTACGGAACCCTATCTTACACACGAAAGATTATGACAAATTAAAGGAAGCAGTCATCAATAAGTAAGAGTAAATCTAAGCCCGAGATGCTGGACGAGTAAATTTCATCCTCAATGATAACAGGACGCTCAAGAAATGAATGGTGCAAGGTATTTCAGCATTGCAAGCGGGCAAAAATAATAAACCACACAAAAGGTGAAGTGCATCCATTTGAATTGCCATCCAGTCGTTTTCAAAACGTACACGTGGATATTGTAAAGAACATTACGGACTCATATTTGTCATCTTATTGGTATCTATTGACATGTATTGATAAAAATACAAGATGGATAGAATCTTGTCTATTAACTGACATAAATGCATAGTCATTATCGACTGCCTTTGTTGATATGTGGATATCAAGATTGTGTGTGTCCCTCCACGTCGTTACAGATAGAGGTAGCCAATGCAAGTCGGGACTGCTCTCGGAGCTTTGTGAAATTATAGGTTTTCACAGGTTTAAATCGACTTTGTACAATCCTTAAGCAAATAGAATGATCGAGCGAACACACCGAACCTTAAAAACGGCAATCATCGCCAGAAAAGAATCGTGGTTGTCTGCTTTTCCTATGGTCCTTCTTGGTATCAGGATAAATCCCAATGATTCAAGTCACTCCTCATTTACTCATTGTTCTAATGCACAAATACCTCGAGGCGTACAAAGACAAAGACATTACAATTACAGATAATCATATTAAAACCTTAGCTGAAGAGATTTTGAAATTTGACATAGCCAAATTATCTTATAGAAACCTCTATCTCTGACCTAATGTGCACATTCCTACGGATCTTAGGAAGTGTGAAAGCATTTGGTTGAGAACAACAACAAAAATTGGAAATCTATGGAAGCTCCGTATACAGTTACATTCCAAGTTGTTCATCGCCATAGCAAATATTTTACTATAAAAATGTCTGGTGATGTGCACAGTAATGTGTGAATTGATAGGCTGAAACCTGCATATATTTCAGAAACTACAGAATCAAAAGATTCTGTTCAACCCACTCGTAGTCGAACAGCCCTGCACCTGCCTCTCAGAGACGAGTTGAAGAGACACACACAAGTAAGTCAAAATCTGAAAGAACCATAAAGTAGAAAAAGGAAAACACATACTATTATTATTATCATTATCATTATTATTATTTACTTACTAGGAGTTCTCACACAGGTCATCAGTGATTGCTAACCGACAACCGGTGGTATTCCCTGGAGTCTGAGTGACAACAAGTCTCTTCCAGATTTCCAGTATTCTCCACCTCTTTTCGATAGCCACCGCAAATAAACTTGCAATATCACAACAGCCGTTTACCATTGATTTTTCGCTGGTAAGGACCATTGGTCTTCTTTGGGATTTGGATGGCAATAAGCCGCCCCAAGGTCCCAGTAGTCTCTGCACTTCCAGTGGAGGTCTGATTTGTGCTGTCCCTCCTCAGTCTTCTCATCCTCCTTGACCCTATGCAAATATTTTGTGTGGTGTCAGCCTAGGCTGGTCCCATTTTTTTTTGGGGGGGGGGGGGCTGATTATTTTTATTTATTTATTTATTTTATTATTGGGGAGGGGGCTGATGGTGTTTCTTGCTATTTCTGTTCATTGGTTCATTTTTGTGTCGTGTCAGTTGAGGCCGGTATCATTTATTGAGGTGGGGTGGGGGTGAGCTTATGAAGCAATGTTTCTTGCATTTTCTGTTTCTTTGTTTGTGATGTGTTCTTTCTGTGGTTTTGTTTTCTTCCTGTAGTAGATTCCGTGTGACCTTTCGTAGCTTATGCGGGTTAGTTTCCGCATTCAATGATTTTTCTTAAGATTGTAGCTGTTTTGATCATTGCTTTGTATAGTTCCAATGATCCCAATTTCTCCCAGTCTTTTTTTATTATTATTATTATTATTATTATTATTATTATTATTATTATTATTATTATTATTATTATTATTATTATTATTATTATTATTATTGAATAATAATAATAATAATAATAATAATAATAATAATAATAATAATAATAGTAATAATAATATCTTTAATCATTTTAAATAAATCAAAATCCTTCTTTTCAACAAGAACATAATTTTTTTCTTACATTCACTCACAAAACAAAAAATGTTTTAACACCAAACAAAATGTATATAATATTTTTCTCACGAAAGAAAACAATGATAAAAATTGCTTTTACTATTCGAAGCTACTAAAACGACTCTTGTTCAAGACGAGGAGTTTTGTATCGGCGAAGTTTACCCTTCGGTGCCCAAAATGAAAGTGTTTGAACTCGTTTCTCCGCAGACGGCATCGCGCACGCATCCACCGGAATTAATAAAAACAAAAAACAATATTGTGAACCAATGATCGGATTTTCTGAAATTATCGAAATTGTCCTTTTGGATACAGCTTGACCCCATATAAGGCCAAATTTCTGGACAGTACTAACATCTCCTTGAACCCCCTTTTAATGACATCTGCTGATTTACGCTGATTGATAACAAATGTATAAACTGAAATATACTTATAACATTTTTCAATGAACTTTCTGTGATTTAGTCGTCAATTTAGTTATCCCCCTTTGCAGATTGGTGTTGTGAGTCTCTCTGAGCAAGATGACTCTGGTTTGTAGTCAATTTGCATATGTGGTGGGTTTATTAGTACAATACCTGTACTCTGTGGATTGAAGAGTTTAGTTCTTCAGACAGCAGAGGTAAGTGCAGAGAGAAAGTGATGGAGCTGACAATCGGTTGAACATTGGATTGCCAGTAAAAAAATTTTTCATAAACTTTCTCAAACAGATAGACCACACTTTCTACTATGAAAACAAATGAATATTGACTATTAGTAAAAACTTTCAGTGAAGCAATTCATATGACCGAGCGAGAAAGTTTTGATTACAGTTATTCAGACCTATGTATAATTCACGGGCCTTCAATTATCAGTCTTCCGCGATATCCTTAATACGGAATCACTCATGTTATGCAAGGACTCTCAACATACTTGAACAATTATTCTGTTTTCTTATCTATGTATACTTCCATTTTAAACGTATATAAAATATCTCTTTTGTAAATTTATGCTTTTGAATTCATTATTTCGTATCTTTTATCATACATTTCTCTCACTATCTGACACATTTGAATATTAATTAAAATTGTTTTCTTTAAAATGTATCTATAAAAAACTTTCCCAAAATCTTTCCCAAAAAGTGAACACCTAAAAAGGGTCCTCCAAAGATGTATTAAGTAAACAATAACATTTAGTCAATAGTTATTATATATATTATTAAAAATATAATTTTCAACTAAAAATTGTTTGACAATTATGTATTAAAAATTCAATAGGTTTCAGAAATTGACAATATATTGTGATGTCATAAGAGATCTTTCTCTTTCACTATATAGCCTGCATCCTTTATTTCTACTCTCTGTCAAAGTGTAGTATCTGTTCCGATGGATACTACAACCCATAAACTGGTATTGTCTTTGCCTTCGGGGCTTGATTTACGCCGGTCTATGGGTCGGTCCTGAACAGTTCTAGGAGGTCCACCCTCCCAGGCTTTTCCTCCCCTCTTTGGGGAGTAATAAGTTTGTTGCTTACTGCCTGAAGCGCCCCTGCCGACTGGGCTGCCCAGGCCATTTTTAAATGGCCAGAGTGCTCACTTTCTCGGGCGCTGGCTTTTCAAACCCCACTTTCCCGACCCGATCTTGAGTCACATCTTACTTGTAGGAGTAAGATAAAACTGGCCTTGTGCCTAACCTCCTGGAGAGGAGGTAAATAAATACTCTCTGTCGTTGGGATGTGATAATATAGCTTCTCGACCCTTCCCTCTACCCTTTTTCGTATTTATTCCCCCTCTCTCTCATTGTGATATAGTGATAAACCCTCTTACTTCCCACTTACCCTATCCCCCTTTAATCCGCTTTTAGTCCACCTTTACTTTCTTTTGTTTCAAAAATCTTTTTAAGCCATTCCATTTTACTGACCACTTTTGAAGACGTGTACACGGTGACAAGCAAATAATAACGACATGATAACTTTTTTAGTAGAATATAGATTAATCTTAATCAAAAGTATTAACTATATTTTAATAACACTGGGTGATTCGTTTTAAATTAATTATTTTGAAACGTAAAAATAGCAAAACCAATTATTAAATATCTATGCATATTTCTAATTTATTCTTCATGCAATCTTCCAAGTTTAAAGTTTTTTTTATTTCTTGTCTCATAGAAAATTATTTCTATAATAAATTCATTCCGTTTCTCAAGTTGTATGATCGTTATTTTAAAGTGTCTTTCACTTAAGCATATGTTGAAACGTGAAATCTAATGACAAAATCATGACTAAATCATTTTTATTATTTTGCTATAGATAGAATAGCGATAAAACAATTCTTTAAATGTTTAGACCGTTTTCTATTAAGTCCCTCACTTAAATATTCAGTGACAGCTTGTAACTAAGATTAGCGACGGTGCTGCTTTAAAAAATGTCACTTATTCCTTTAATATTGTGTAAAAAACAAACATAAACAAATTATACATGCTTATACATATGCATATATATAGAATATAGATGAATTGAATACTAAATAGAACGAAATATATTTCACTTGATACACCCATTTGAAAGTAAACTTCATTCTTGTTTTAATTTGCGAGAAAACATAATAATCTTCTCCATGACCTCTGAATGACTGCTGAGGAATATTTTATAATTGAAGGCACGTGTATTTCATCTTTTGTAACTCATTTCTTATTCTTTTCAAGGTTGAACACATAGTTCTGCTTCTAATGTAGTCATATGAATTGTCAATAGGGTTTTTAGGTTTTTATCAGTTTTATTGGGAAGTGACGGTGATTAAGTGAATATCGACACGGACTGGGTGGTCCAAGTTCGAATTCAGTCGGTTCCACATTACAACTTTCACTTAGGGGTGTTGGCAACCTTCTTGTGGTTCTTCCCCTAAGTACCCGATGTCTTTCCAGAAAGATTTCTAACTAGAAAAACATCGGGGAAACTAATGCCAACACCAGAATCATCTGATTCACACGAAAGAAGTAGAAGAAGAAGAAGAAGAAGAAGAAGAAGAAGAAGAAGAAGATCAGTTTTGTAATTTCACGAAGACATCATCTAAATTATTTTCAGGAGCTACATAAATTTGCTATATTCATGAATATCTGACCCACTATAGAATATCTCTAACCTTGTTTCAAGCTTTTCTTTGTCAATCATGTGATAAGCCTCAGTGGTCACTAGTATCTCTTCTGTAGGCAGTTCTTTCTTAAAACTAGCAAAGCTTTTCTTTTCGCACAATTTAGCAACATCACTTATTTATTAATTCTTAATTAAATAATTTATTACAGGCTAAGACGAAAATCTATTTAAACGAAATTAATTTTTCTTCTGATGTCTAAAATATATTAGTTATTTTATGGCCCGTTTAAACAATAAGAGAAAGTTAAACACTAGTAACCTCAGATATAATAAGAGTGACATCTGAATAACTACATTAACTTTATTGCAGAAATTAATTTTTATTGAAACTAGTTTAACATTTCAAACTGTTAACATTTCGATTTCTGTTTGTGTTTCTGTCAGTGAAATAATATAATTGAAAATATAATATTGGGCATTATCTACTTACGTGTTTAAAAAAATATTTACAAACGTTTCAACGATGATTTACACATTTCTCTCTCACTCCTATTCTCTCGTTACTTATCTCTGTATATCTCTCTCCTTCTCTTTTTATATATATATATATATATATATATATATATATATATATATATATATATATATATATATATATATATATATATATATATATTATTTATTTATTTCGGCACAGAAAAATTAGTACAACATTCGTACCGTCGGTTTCAAGCACAGAATAACTTAGCCATCCGGCTCTTTTCAGCTTCTGTTGTCATCTGTTTCGGAAATGTGAAGTCACATGTAACTCTCGTTTGAGCGTATTATTTGCTTAGAGTGTTATGTATGTTTGTTTACATTTAATGTAAGGAAGGTTTAATAAGGTTTGAAAAAAAGGTGAAAGGTGAAAAGTAACAGTTGAGATTTAAAGAGATATAAAAAATAAACAATAAAAAAATAAAAAAATATTTCTATATAAATCCCGTGAGCTAATATGAGTATCGTATATTTGGCCGTTAGTGTTTTGGGGTTTAATGATGTGTCTTCTGAAGGAATTAGGGAGAGAAAATTGGTTTAAGGATTAAAAAGGTTAAAAGGAACAACATTAAGTATATATATATATATATATATATATATATATATATATATATATATATATATATATATATATATATATATATATATTTATATATTATATATATATATATATATATTATATATTTATACATATATATATATATATATATATTATATATTTATACATATATATATATATATATATATATATATATATATATATATATATATATACAGAGCCTTCTATAAGTAACTATATACATTATTTTGTTGGTAACTTTGTGGAAATTTAGTATTTCTTATATTACATGTGTTTTTCGAACGTTAGAATCGTATATTTGTCATAGCATTGTTGTACTTAAAGAAGGAATCTGAGCTTCTGTTTCTCAAGTACAGTCAGATTTTGCACCAAACTATGTCACTAATCCATGGAATATTAACAGAATACACTAGGCTCAAAGAAGAGCACATAGAGCTTTAATAAACGCTTAAATATACATAATGTTATATGTTGCCAAAAACGTAAGTACATTTTATTTGTTTTTATACTAGCAGGACCCGTGCAGGACGTAGCTCGGGGTAGATATGAATTAAATTTTAAAAATGTAAGTATAAGAGTATTAACTCGTCGAAAAGCCTTTGAAGACAACTGTTAGGGCAACCAAACAAAACGGACTAGAGTTATTTTCTTTTGGGACCTGAGAAAGTGTTATTGCCCTTGGGTTAGAGAGCCATCTGACGATGATAGTTGAAAACGAAAACACAACGGCCTCATGATCAGACTGAAGCATAACGCGTCCAGCAGTTCTACATTTATTTTAATTGGCGTTTTTATTAAATAAATTTGTTAAAGGTTCTATTTCGTCCTTTAATCATTTTTGGGGTTGTTATAAAACTGATGACAACGTGTAAACATTAGACGTAACATTTGGCAACGGGAATAGTTGTCACGGTAACGCACATTTACACTTTCAAAGATGGATTGCACCATACAGCAATTAATGCAACAA
Source organism: Sepiola atlantica (assembly GCA_963556195.1). Taxonomy (NCBI): domain Eukaryota; kingdom Metazoa; phylum Mollusca; class Cephalopoda; order Sepiida; family Sepiolidae; genus Sepiola; species Sepiola atlantica. The sequence goes on from OY744530.1 coordinate 63,998,114, forward strand.
CAATTACGTCTGGTGGAAGTATTTTCAGTAAGATTCTCAACAACTGCACCATCGCTTTCGGAAACAAAGCTTATGACATCGGCAGAATCAGTTGCACATGAAATCACAGAATATACGTTTTGTACGTGTTTTTCACGATTTTGGGACCGTTTTCATGTGAAATTCAAGGAACAAGCTGACAACTTTTGCTATGGAAGCTTGGGACGCCGGAACACGATCGCTATGAAAACTACATACTACATGAACACCCACGTGAGTACAACTTCGACGACACAGTGGAGACTCTGAGGAAGATTTTAGTGAGCAAATTAGGTTATTTAATATGCATATCAATTGTCTCTGCATAACGAAGTCTGATTTGACCGATTTCTCAATTTGTAAACTGTTTAAAATATCTTCCACCACTAACGCTCAATACAAATGGTTAATGTTTTTGTGTAGTTTGAGATCGGTGGGGGGGGGAGCAGATATTCGCATACGCATTCTGTCAAAAATAGAGCGAAATCCAGAAAAAAAATTGCAACCAGTTGCCGTGGAATGCCAGCGGCTCATGAATTCAACTATGGTGCAACACACAACAGCATCCACGGTAAAGAAAGACCCAAAACAACGACTTCAACACCCAACCGCTTGCTGGAAATGTTGCAGTTGGCATTTTGTACAAAATTGTACATTCAAGACACACCGTTGTCGCAGCTGCAATCGGCTGGAGCATAAAGAGGGATTTCGAACCTCTTAAAGACAAAAAACCAATTCATAATAAACAAACAAGCACCGAAAGCATCACAAACCAAATACATACAGGCTGGTAGCAACTTTTCGTCACAACCAAAAATCAAACCGAAAATATGTTGCAGTACAATTGAATGGCCATTCTGTTCAGCTGCAAGTGTATACTGCTTCTTATATTATAGTAATATAACAAAACTATGAGAAACGATAGACAAGCCTTCATTGACACCAACAAGTCAGGTAGCACAAAGTGCTTCAGGGGACTGTGTTCACTCACGGGTAAATTACCCACTACCATTAAAATAAAGGACAAAACGGTGTCGGGTACAATATAAATAGCATATCATGCCATGATTTGCTGGGACTTGACTTTATCGAGTTACTAGGACTTCTCGACATTCAAATTAACCTGATATGTGTGATGGTATCCAGGTCGTCACCTCAGAGCAGCATTATCGACCAGACCAAAGACATCATGAAGCAATTTTCTCTAGTCGTCACAAACAACTTGGGACACTGCACTCAGACAGAGGCCACACTGTTCCTTTAAACCATTTTCTAAGCCTGTTTTCTACCCAAACACCTAGTGCCATATGCTGCATTGCCACTGGTGGACCAGGAACTAAATGACTTGAGGAAATAAAGGTCATCATACCGGTGAGATATTAACAGTGGGCAGCACCCATTGTGGTAGTAACGAAAGCCGATGGTTCAATTCGGTTGTGTGCTGATTTTTCAACTGGCAGTACTAGAGGATCATCAAAACCCATTACCAATCTCAGATGATCTCTTCATCATACTTAACGTTGGCACCTGTTTTGAAAAATTGGACTTCACAGAGGCTTATCTACAAGTCGAAGTGATAGAAACCTCCAGGGAGCTGTTTACTATAAACACACACCGTGGATTATTCTAATTCACTCGTTTGCCTTTCGAGGTAAAAACATCCCCTGTGATATTTCAGCAGATCATGGACACAATGCTCACTAGCGTGAAATGTGCAACTGAGTACTTAGATGACATCATTGTTGTTGGGCAATCGAACCAGGAGTCGACAAATCAAATTAACAAGGTCCTAACCCGCATCCAAGACTTTGGTTTCCAGCTCTGTCCTGAAAAGTGCCATTTGTATTTATCTCCTATAACATACTTGTGATTCATCTTTGATCGTCAAGGTTGTCGCCAGATCCTGCTAATGTGACAGCCATTCAACATGCCATCCCCATCGGACGTTAGGAGACTGGGCCTGGTAGGCTACTACGGTAGTTTCTTGTCTTCAATCGATTAAATCAAATCACCACTCAACAAACCGTTGACAAAAGACGCACAATGGTCCTGTCCCATGGACTGTCAAACATCATTTGACGAAAGCACATCACTCATGCCCTACTGCTCACACATTTTGATCCAAATAAGAAAATAGTCGTGGCAGCGGATGCATCAAATCATGGCGTGGGAGCAGTGATCTCGCATATATTTACAGATTGAACTGAGAAAGCTATCATGTATGCAGCCAGTTCCCTTGCACTCGCTGAACTGAATTACAGTCAAGTGGAAAATGAAGCACTGCCACTTATTCTTGCTGTGAAGAAATTCCATAAGATGTTGTTCAGGTGTCACTTTACACTTCTGACAAACCACAAACCACTACTTTCAATAATTGGCTTCCAGTATATTCAGCCAGCCGATTGCAACGGTGGGCTATTATTCTACTGGTGTACGATTACGCCGCACAACAGAAGCTGGCCAGGCTGATGCCTTGTTACGACTTATCACTGCACATCAGTTCCAGACGACGACACTGCCATCACTGTATCCAGACAATTGCAGAGACAGGGATTGATATACAGTGAGAAACACAGCAAGATCCAATGATACAAAAGTCTGCAGATTTCTCCAACATTCATGGCCTTCTAACCTAACGGGAGATCCCCAAATATTCAAACGCCGCAGTGGCTCTCTTTCTGTCATTGATGGTTATTTGATGTTTGCAGATCGTGTTGCTGTTTCCACTAAGCTCAGACAAGCAGTCCTTAACAAACTACATTCGGCATTAATCGTAATTAATGTTATTATATATCTTTTTTTTGTCTCTTGGTCTTGGACAAGAATTCATCTGGTTTGGTTGAGTATCCAGCTAAGTGTTGTTACTTGTATGAGCTAATGTCGAGGGGATCTTATTTGTACTTCGATTACTATGTTATTTCGAATATTTGGTCAGGGTAAACTTGTAAGGTGAAGTATTTTCATGTCAGGTTGTCCTGACAAACCCTTGTACAGAGAGACCGAAGACACTCGAGGATGGTTTCTCGTAGGTTACTCTATTCTAACTGCGATATTTCGTTCAAAACAAGAACAAAAACATTTTTTTCACGTCACAAACTGACCAAACATTTCAAAATATTTGTACAGTTGTGTTACTTCTTCAAATCAATGATCCCGAGGATGTCTTGAAATAAAGACGAAACGTTAATGAATACATAAATCATATTTTGGTCTTTCTATTTTGTTTCTATTACGCTAGACTATTATTTCCATTTATTTTATCATTCTGTCGAAATGGAGAACGAAAGTTTCAATCAAAAGCTACAGAGATGCAAAAACACCTTATTTGCAGCTACAGAAGAACATTTATATCCACATGTACATTTACATCTTTCAAATACTCACACTATATATTTCCGGGCAATATTTTAAAAAATATCTATCATTTTCTGCAAATCTTTTGAAACACCCAAGTTCCTATCTTTTCCATGAAGCCAAAACATTGGCTATCAATCAACAACAGAACAATGACACCCAATTTAATCACAACTATCATCAAAATATGTTAAAACATTCAACGGCCGCCACATAGAAAAGTGGGAAAACAAACTTACTAAATTAATTTCGAACAACAAATGAGGAACTATAGCACACCCGGATCTAATACAAAAGCTTAGCACTAAAGGACTATCAGATATAAAAACTTAAGCTCTCAGTTTTTGATTAAAATCCAGAACTAAGATACATTCAAATATCACTACCAACACAACTTTGAATAATTATAAGAATAAAGACACAGACTTCAAAGAAGGTTTCATGTAAGGAATTATTTAAGTCACAGCAACTCAACTCAATGATTCAGTATTACTGAAGAGCTATCTAGATACTCTAAAACGTCTGGAAAATGATACTAAACATCATCATATCACCATCAGATAAAGGTGGAGGTATAGTAATTATAGAGAAGAACACATATTCAAAGAAAATATCTACACTACTATCAGACGAAAATACATGCACCAACACACACACACACACACATATATATATATATATATATATATATATATGTGTGTGTGTATATAAAGACCAACAAAACTATAAACAAAAGCATTGAAACTTTTTTCCAAATCCTTCTAAAAACAATAAGAAACTGGCATCATATATTGAATACCACCCCATTATTCCCACATTATACGGCCTCACCAAAACCCATAAACCGTGGATAATCATGCGCTCCATACTATCTAGCATTGGTAGAACCACGCATGAGATCGGACTAGCCATAGCCAATATTTTTACCCGACTAATGAGCACCATCAGCACTTCCCATATGAAACAAAATCGGAAGACTTATTGAACAAAATAGAAACATTTGTGTACAAAACAAAACTATACACAGCTTAGACGTAATATCTTGTTATATTAATGCCTCTATTAAATAATTATATTTACTCTATATGAATATAAGAGATCAACATTAACTTACCTCTGAGTAGAGTACTAGCCTGTCTATTTTGATCATTTAAATTTAGATTACCTCCAAACACCGAATACTTTAGATATGTTGACGACATTCTAATTTTTTTACCCGAAGGCACACATATTGAACATCTAAAAAACAAATAAAAAACAGTCGAACAATCCATAAAATTTTCCTATGAAACAGCGGAAAATAACGCGATAAGTTTTCTAGATCCCCTTTAATAAAATTCAACGATAATGTATCCTTTAAGGTGTGTCGCAAAACCACACACACAAATGACTATATACATTTTTATTCTCACATTAACATAAAAATACAAAAAAACATGTATTCTACTCGTTTATTCCTACGTTTTTTCAGAATCAATATCTGGACACTAATATCTGGACACTAATTCAAATGAATGACAAATTCACTGACAACATTGTTATACCCCAGAAATTACAGATTTAATGCTAAGAAAAAATACTTTTATCATAAACAGAATTCTCCTCTTACCTACCCATGCAAATAATTAAAAAAATTTGCAGCACAGTTCAAATAAACTAGGAATTCGGGCAATACAAACTAAATCATACACATTAAAAACAGCAAAACACTAAAAAACACATCTAATACAGGTATATACAATCTTATGCAATAATTGTCATCATATATACGTATGTGAAACTTAACCTGAACTAAAGAAATGGCCTGGTGAACATAAAAGATATAACAAAATAATAATTTTCTAAACGCACTTTTGACCGATGCATGTTAACATGATCATTTTTTAAACTTTGAACAGTCTAGACTCGTTAAATTCATTTTAAATAAATCTCGGCAAAGACTTTTTGAATCAATCCATCAATAATATTTTTGGTTTTCCTGTTTTTTATTTGATATATATATATATATATATATATATATATATATATATATATATATATATATATATATATAATGTATAATGTATTTGTATGTAATTGTTTTTATTGGTGATTGCAGTGTTCGCTAATATTTTGATTGTTTGCATTATAAGTCGCCAATAACTTTATAAGATTTATTCTTCGTTTTAAATATTATTATTTATTTTATACGTACATAAATATAATCAATGGACACGTGTTTCTGGCTCACAGCTGGCATCAGCATGACTAACTTAGGATCAAACCTTTTATATTGATGTCTGTAGCTGTAGTTTTTGCTTACTACCACTATTTCGATTAATATATATATATATATATATATATATATATATATATATATATATATATATATATATATATATATATATATATATATATATATTATATTTCTCGGAGAAAATCCATAACAATGTGTATTTTAAAAATAAATAGACTTTTAAAAAATCTGATCTTTCGAAAACTAACATTTTCCTTTGACAACGGAAAGTGTTGTTTTTTTACCTTTTTATCTTCCGATTGCAATGAAGTTCTTGGTGTGAGAAAATCACGTTATGTCTGTATTAGCGCGGTTACGTTAGTTTTAATTAGCAGGGGTGGAGACATATTTTCTAAAACCATTGTTTCGTAATAGTATTATATTTTTGAGAAAAACAATAACAATGTGTATTTTTTAAATAAGAAAAAATATTTTAATCTGAGCTTACGAAAACTATATTTTTTCTTGTCAAAGCAAAGTGTTTATTTTTCTTTTTCCTTTTCATTGTTGGATGGCAATGAACTTCTTGGTGTGAGAAAATCACGGTATTAGTGCGGTTACACTAATTTGAATCAGTAGGGGTGGAGACATATTTACTTTTTTAAATAACGTAATTTTCTGACACTAAGAAGTCCATTGCAATCGGACGATGAAAAGGAAAATTTTAATTTTCAAAAGCTCAGATTAAAATAGATTTTATTTATTTTAAACATTTTCCGAAATAGCCATGGTATTTTATTATAAATAATTTTTGTATCATTAATATATATAAATATATAAACGTAAAAAGGAGGATATATATATATATATATATATATATATATATATATATATATATATATATATATATATATAGTATACTATAAACTTGAATATAGGTAGTAACTTACAATACAGCTCCCAATACGCAATGACATATATTTTTTATTATACGTTTGTGCTTGCTAGCCGAGAAATGCTAGTGAGTTTATCTCGAATTACACAACAGAACAAGTAAATGAAAGCGAGGGAAAGCGCCCCCCCCTTGGACCATATCTTTTTAATTGGTTAGAATAAGAAGGTCAGCGAATTACGGTATTTCCAGATCAGTTTGATGATATTCACGTATGCGTCGCCGCGCTTGACATCAAAGCTAAAGAAACAATGGAACACGATATCGATCAGATCTGAAATCGCTTTAACAGACTTAATCGAAGACGCGATCTCAAGGAACCGTTATCAATCCATTGATTAGCACTTGGGGTAATAAATGAAATATTCTCCTTGATACTCAATTGAATCCAGAGATAAAAAATCATGAAAACTAATCCCCCAAGAATAGCGATAAATTTATTGATGAGGGTAAAAAATGAACACTAAAGGGAACTAAGAATGAATGCTGCCATTCCGATGGATATTTCTTGAGAATAATGAATAGGAAGATTGTTCGTAACTTCCGGTGATCGATCCAACTATCTGGCCATGGTATACACCCGGGATCTGCTGCTCATAACGATGAAATGTTTATATTTTAACTACATGACCTATTATTAATAGTCGATTTTTTGGCTATTTATCTACCTCCCACAAGGTAAGGTGTGACACAAGGTCGGGAAAGTGAGATTAGATGAGCCAACGCTCGAGAGGTGAGAACTCTGGCCATTTAAAAATAGCCTGGGCAGCCCCGTCGGCATTACCCGGTAAGGGCGCCTCAGACAGTAAGCAATAAACTTACTCCTGGAGGGTGCACCTACTAGAACTGCACAGGACCGGCAACCCCCAATAGACCGGCGTAAATCCAGACCCAAAAGCCCGGACAATACCAGTTTATTAGGCGGGGTAAAAAACCCTGGACCCCCTTTTAAATTGAGTTCTGTGTGCCGAAGGATATAGAACGGATTAAGTTAAAATGATTTCGAACTTTATAAGATAACGAGTATTCAAAGAAACTTTGCCGTGTTAAACATCTTCGCTTATCGTCAAAATAAAATAGAATTGAATTTTATAACATACTTTTTTGGTTTAAATACAGCTTAAAGATGTTTATTAACAACAAACTACCAATTAAATTTTGCCCGGGAATTCTTGTACTTTAATTCGTTTTTGTTTAAAACACGCCGTTTGTTTTATGTACCAAAGCATCTTAAGTTTTAATAAGTTTTAAATGTCAAATTAAATTATTAATGTATCGTTTGGTCAATACATTATCAATTAAACAAAACTGTTCTAACGCTATAATTACATTTGTAAAGATGATGTATTTTTACCAAAGATAATGTATTTTAAATGTCAAATTTAATTATTAATGGATCGTTTGGTCAATACATTATCAATTTATCAAAACTGTTATAACACTATAATTACATTTATTAAGATAATGTATTAATTGTAATTTAAAAAATATATTTGATGTAAATAGCTTCCAAAAGTTTCAATACATAAAGATGTTATAAGAGTCTAAAATACTGATATTACTTTCTATTCGATAGTTTAAATGCTTCCAAATTAGTTACAGATTTTAATGAGTTATCAAGTAATATATTATTTTCAAGTATTCACCAAAAACTAAAATGGCTGACACGTTTAAAAAGAAACCAAATAAATTATAATGGATGCACATCATTTTTGCAATAGCATTTTAAAATTGTGTAATTTTACACTATTGCAGTTTTATTTCAATAAATATACGATTACAAGTAAATAAAATAAACGATGTATAAGTCACGTAGATGATAGAAATACGGTCACACTTTAGAACATTGACGCATATGATAGTCTGTGAGAATATGCTGGATTATTTCCCTTGTATTCATTACAATCATGATCAAAATTCATTACTTGCTTTTGATTTAATATAATTAAAGCTTTAACCTTAAAATCCATGATGGATTTTATGTAAAAGTCAATTTTCTGCATACCTACTAGATGCATAAACGTCCATGGACGAATACCATTTATTCTCTGAAAATAAGTTGACTTTTCTAGACGCAGGCTGTGTCAATTTAATGATGTCAAATGCCTATCTAAAAGTTCACGCTTAAGCTTAAGGGGTCTTAAAGAGAAATTGAAGATCAAAGAATTTTAGTTTATTGGAGTCTGATGACTACAGATCAAACTGAAATGGGATGTTGTTCCCATATCAGGCCCCCTAAAATCATTTTCAAACACTCCAAATATACTGAAATTTGAAGAATAGTTCTTAATTTATATCTAATACTTATTGTTAACACTTTATATAGCCTACATTGTTAACCCTTACGCTTAACAGTAATATACTTTAACATTCTATATTTTTAAATACACATTAGATCGTCTGAATCGCTTGTATTTACTCTAACTGTCAGCGGTTTCTTTCGCGGTGATTGGGTCTAGGATGCGTATATATATATATATATATATATATATATATATATATATATATATATATATTTGAAGCTCCTCGTTAAAAAGTAGAGCACTGTAAATGGTAGTAATAACACAGCGTGACGCCACTTGCTTTATATGCATCATTCCTTCACTTATAGAAGTTGAATGCCTGTACGTCTCGCCACCTTTAAAAGTGTTAAAATTATCATTGTTTATAAGCTGTTCAAAACTGGCCTATCGGTTAGCGACGTTAGATTTGGGGTTGGGAAATACTTGTAATCCAGGGTTTCGAATCGTGTGACCGGTGGTGAATAGTCGTACTTCTATGCTGATGAGTCTTGATTGAAAAGAGACGAAACGTATACGTCCATAGATAAATAAACAATAACAAATATTTATATATATATAAATATATATATATATATATATATATATATATGTATTTGTATACATAAATATATGTATACATATATATGTATTTATATATAGGCATGTACGTGTGTGTATTCGTATATATATATATATAGTTTAGAGATGAACGATAAAAATAAAGAATTGTAAAGATACAATATTTATTAGAACATAAAAAGTTCATGGATTAAGGATATGAAGCTCCTTGCTCTGAACTTTTGATGTTCTAATAACTATCGTATCTTTACAATTTATTGTTCTTAACTTTCCTCTCTAAAATTGATTGCTCTATTATATATATTGAGCTTTATATTATCATGATAGATTATTATTAAACAATAATTCAATTATCTTTAATTTAATTCAATATATATATATATATATATTATATATATATATATATATATATATATATATATATATATATATATGCGAGTGTTGTGCCTACGTGCTAGTTTATGTATGTGTTTTTAAGTTTTGTGCGCATGCGTGTATTATATATATATTGATGTATATTATTTTACTGGGTGGTGTTAGAACTGGCCCCAGGGCTCTGCCTAGAAAGTCTTTTGCAAGATTTCTTTTTATAAGAGATGTTAATTGATTGTAAAACAAGGAGGGCCGTCACAACCCTTGGAATCAATAACGCGAATTGATATAAATATATATATATATATATATATATATATATATATATATATATATATCACTGTAAGTAAACGTGTGTATCGATATACATATTGGCATATATATACATATATATATATGAGTAAAATGTTTCCACTATGTATATATATATGGTGTATGTGTATATGTGTATATATATATATAGATGTGTGCTTATATGGTTTTGAATAAATAAGTATGAGTGGTGATGTACGTGTGTGCGCTATTTTATAGAAATATTGAAAGTTATATGCGTATATATGCATAAAGGAGAGGGGCGGGTAGTTTAACTTAATATTCTGGGCTTTTTTATTCATGTATATGTTTTGTCACTTGGCTATTCAAACTCTTCCGTGTAAACAATAAGAAATATTTATATTATATATATATATATATATATATATATATATATACTAGCGGGGCTACCCGGCGTTGCTCGGGGTCATAAAATATATAATTGAAGAAAAATCGTGTGTGTAACATATTTATATACAAACTTCTATTTCTCCCCCCCCCCTCTTTCTCTATAGCCGTCTCTTTATCTTTCTACCTTTCTCTTCCCTGGTCGCCCCATTTCACCGCTACTTTCTAATTTTGCCTTTTGCGAAAGCTGTTTCTTCCCCACCATTTCTCCTACGTTGCTCAGGGCAATAGTATGACATATTTCTATAAAAAGTAACACCTCAATCTGCGCCTTCTATATAGGTACTTATCTCCGCCTCGCTGTTCATACTATATACGTATCTATCATCACCCCGGTGCGCATACTATATACGTACCTACCGCCGCCCCAGTGCATATACTGTATACGTACCTATCGCCGCCCCAGTGCAGATACTATTTAAGTACCTATCGCCGCCCCTGTGCGAATGCTAAATAGTACCTATCGCCGCCCCGGTGTGAATGCTAAATACGTACCTATTGCGCCCCGGTGTGCATGCTACATAAGTACCTATCGCTGCCCTAGTGCGAATAATTAATATGTACATATTGCCGCTTTGGTGCGAATGCTAAATACGTACCTATCGCCGGCCAGGTGCGAATGCTAAATACGTATCTATAGCCGCCCTGGTGCGAATGCTATATACGTACCTATCGCAACCCCGGTGCGAATTCTAAATACGTAGTTATCGCCACCCCTATGCATCACTATATACGTACCTATTACCACCCCGGTGCACATAATATATATAAACCTATCGCCGGCCCGGTGTGCATACTCTATTCGTACCTATCGCGGCTCTGGTGCGCATACTACATACTTACCTATCTCTGCAAGGGTACACATACTATATATGTACCAATCTCCAGCCCAGTTCGCATACGTAAGAACTCATATGAATGCGCCCCGTTTCGTGTTAGAAAAACAAAATAGTGTTCATTCATGTATTGTCACTATCATAAATATAAATATTTTTAGTTAAAAACAGAAAAAAAGACATTTTTTTGCCTCCTCGCAAGAACATTTTTTTCTATCCTCCCACATACTTAGAAATATTTTTAATTTAAAGGAAAAAAAACAAAAAACTTTTGACCCCCCAAAAAATTTTATGTTCCCCCCATACATAGAAATATTTTTAGTTTAAAAAAGAAAAAAAAAATGTTAGCCCCCCCGAAAAATTGTTTTTTTCATCCTCCCCATACATATAAATATTTTCAATGAAAAAGATAAAAGAAAAAAAAATATTTTGCCTCTCCCCCAATTTTTTTTTACCCTCCCGATGCGCATGCTATATACATATTTATTGCCGCCCATGTGGACATGCTATATACGTTCTTATCGCCACCGCTGAATGCTAAATACGTACCTATTGCTGCCACGATGCGAATGCTAAATAGGTACCGATCGCCGCCCCGGTGCGAATGCTACATACGTTCATATCGCCACTAAAAATTTCCCCGACCCCCCAATCTCTCCAGGCCCTCCCCAACTTGTGTTGTTACTCTCTCCCAACCCTAAGAAATATTTTCAGTTCAAAAAAGAAAAAAAGAAAAAAATTTGGCCCGACCCCTTAAAAGTTTGTCTTGACCCCTAAAAATATCCACTACCACCAAATCTCTCCAGGCTCCCCCACAACTTTTTTTTTACTCTCTCCTAAGCCTGAGAAATATTTTATGTTACAAAAATGAAAAAAAAAATAGAGAAATTTGACCCGACCCCTTAAAAGTTTGTCCTGACCCCTAAAAATTCCCCCCCCCCAAATCTCTCAAGCCCCCCTAACTTTTTTTACTCTCTCCCAACGCTGAGAAGTATTTTTAGTTAAAAAAATTTAAAAAATTAAAAATTTGACCCGACCCCTAAAAAGTTTGTCCTGACCCCATAACATTTCCCCGACAACCCAATCTCTCCAGCCCACCCGTAACTTTGTTTTACTCTCTCCCAACGCTGAGAAATATTTAAAGTTTCAAAAATTAAAAATTTTTTTTTGCCTGACCCCTAAAAAAATTGGTCTGACCCCTTAAATTTTCCCCGACAACCTATTCTTTCAGCCCCCGCCCGAACTTTTTTCACTCCCCTTCAACCCTGAGAAATATTTAAATTTCCAAAAAAAAAAAAAAAAAAATTTGTGATGACACGGTAAAAAGTTTGGACAGACCCCTAAAATTTGTCCCACCCCTCAATCTCTCCAGCCCCCGCCCCCGAACTTTTTTTCACTCTCCCACGTATATTTTAAGTTCAAAAAAAAAATTGTGCCGACCCCTAAAAAATATGGCCTGACCCCTAAAATTTTCCCCGACCCCCTAATCTCTCCAGCCCCCCCCCGCAACTTTTTTTTCACTGTCCCACAACCCTGAGAAATATTTTAAGTTAAAAAAAAAAAAATTTGGCCTGACCCCTAAAAAATTTGGCCTGACCCCTAAAATTTTCCTCGACCCCCTAATCTCTCCAGCCCGTCTCCGAACTTTTTTTCACTCTCCCACAACCCTAAGTATAATTTTAAGTTCAAAAAAAGAAAAAAAACATTGGCCAGACCCCTAAAAAATTTGGCCTGATCCCTAAAATTTTCCCCGACCCCCTAATCCTTCCAGCCCTCCCCCCTCCGAACATTTTTCACTCTCCCACAACCCTGAGAAATATTTTAAGGTCAAAAAATAAAATTTGGCCTGACCCCTAAAATTTTCCCCTACCCACTAATCTCTCCAGCCCGCCCCAAACTTTTTTTCACTCTCCCACAACCCTGAGAAATATTTTAAGTTCAAAAAAAGAAAAAATCTCTGTCAGTCATTCCTTTATTATAGATAAAAATAAATGCACATTGGTCTTTATTATAGATATAAATAAATGCACATCGGCCTTTATTATAGATACAAATAAATGCACATTGGTCTTTATTATAGATACAAATAAATCCACATTGGCCTTTATTATAGATACAAATAAATGCACATTGGCCTTTATTATAGATACAAATAAATGCACATTGGCCTTTATTATAGATACAAATAAATCCACATTGGTCTTTATTATAAATACAAATAAATCCACATTATTCTTTATTATAGATACAAATAAATGCACATTGGTCTTTATTATAGATACAAATATGTGCACATTGGTCTTTATTATAGATACAAATAAATGCACATCGGCCTTTATTATAGATACAAATAAATGCACATTGGCTTTTATTATAGATACAAATAAATGCATATTGGCCTTTATTATAGATACAAATAAATCCACATTGGTTTTTATTATAGATACAAATAAATGCACATTGGTCTTTATTATAGATACAAATAAATGCACATTGGCCTTTATTATAGATACAAATACATGCACACTGGCCTTTATTATAGATACAAATAAATGCACATTGGTCTTTATTATAGATACAAATAAATCCACATTATTCTTTATTATAGATACAAATAAATGCACATTGGTCTTTATTATAGATACAAATAAATGCACATTTGCCTTTATTATAGATACAAATAAATGCACATTGGTCTTTATTATAGATACAAATAAATGCACATTGGCTATTATTATAGATACAAATAAATGCACATTGATCTTTATTATAGATTTGCTTAATATCCACCCCCCCCAAAAAAAATTGGGCCTGAGGCGCTCACACCGGCGAATGCTGACACTCTCTCTTCACAACAGATTCTACAGTATCTCCACCCTCTAAAAAACGTGTGAGCGCCGGCGAATGCCGACACTCCCTCTCCCCCAAATTTGGCCTGAGGCGCCCCACCGGCGAATACCGATACCCCCTCCCCAAATTTGGCCTGAGGCGCTCACACCGACGAATGCCGTCACCCCCTCCAATTTTGCCTGAAAGGAGGAGGTAATGCCTATCATGATAACGGAAGGGAGGGGGAGGAATATTAGCGTCTATTAAAAAGTTGTAGTGTTAGTGAATTTCTTCCCGCCACTTTGCATTATTTTTCAAATTATCTGCCACTCTCTGACGTCATGAGGACCTGATATAACCGGACAAAATTTAGAGCAAGACCGGGTACATCCGGCAAGGGATTATGGGATGTTTCAGTGACTCTGCATTTTTATCGGATTAGTACATAAATATATTAGATTATTTCGAATTTACTACATATTAACGTTGAAAAAGTCGTGTAAAATACGAAAAAACTGCTACCTTTTGTCGGAAAGTGGTCCGGTTGACCGTCAGCGAGTGTATCGTTTGTCGCGATTTTTAGATATTATACATCCGGGATTTGTGCAGTCCTGTAGATGGCTACTTTTTGACATGTCGCCGCGTGGTTTTTGAGGAGATGCTGAACATACAAACATACACACAAACAGACAACTGGCCTTTATATAAGAGAAGATACGCATGCGTGTATTACTGTGTCGATGAAATTAAAGCCTTTCTCCCTTTTCAACTTTTCTTTACCATCTTCCCGTGACAATTGAATTCATTCAGCATTTCACACTATTTTCTCCGGTCTGAGGTAGCCGTGCTTGAAATAAAGTCGCAGCTTTATAAGGTATGCATATATTTATGAAAAATAATTGCATGAATAAAACTGTATACAATATATATTGATCAATTCCAAAGACCATGCAAATATCAATCCAAAGTCTTAATGTTTATATGTTCTTTCATTTTTTTTATTTTCTTATTTTTTTCATTTTATATTCATTTCAACATCTCAGTCGATGTTTATCATTTACATCTTATATATAAAGAACACTCCTTTCATTTTTTAACTTTTGCATTTTTTCTTGGGAAAAAGGTTACAGTTCAATAGCCCATCTGTCAATCTTCAGAGACTATCAGAGTATGTATTGAAATTGTAGCAACATCTTATAACGTAAAACACAATCAAAAAACAGAATGAAAAAAGGGAGGTTATTTAAAATGTGTGTTCAGACAAAAGCATGGTAATTTTGAGTACATGGAAAAAAACTCACTTAATGGAAAAGGCATCAAAAACAAATGAAATCAACTTACATAATTACTTTCGAATTAATTATAATTCGATGGGGGACACAAGAGCATATATATATATATATATATATATATATATAAACTAAACAAGCTAAATAATATTGATAAAATTAATTTTAGATAAAGAGTGCACAATACACGGTAGAGCTTTATAAATCAACTTGATATGACTATTAAACTGTCTACTGCAATTAATCTGTTTCCATGCCAGCGCAGTTCACAGGACTCCTCTCATCATAGTCCTTGTAAGATGTGCTATCATGTAAACATAGATTAATTTGTGTGGACTATTTTAATGCTTATATGATATATAGTAATTTGTGTACACTGATTTGTGTAGAATATTTATATAAAGTATATGTATATATATATATATATATATATATATATATATATATATATATTTAATTTTAACTACGTCAAATATTAGGAAGAAAAAATTCACACCATTTCATTGAATTTTATTTCCTACAAACTATTTATAAAATGCCCCTGTATTCTATGAATTTATTATGTGAGTTTTTTTTATCTTCTGTGCTCGTATATAAACTAAGAACACAAAGAAAAAAAGACAAAAAGGAAAATTTTCCGGCAAGTAAAGTCTGGATTACAGTCCGTATCATCATCATCATCATCATCATTATTTCATACAAATAGAGCTGTTAACTCCTATAGGTCCAAGTCTTGACATCCACACACGATGTTGGTTTAGCTATTAGTTTTTTTTAATCGTTCATCATCGAGTAAGGTATTCATTCCAAATCACAAAAAAATATAAATAAATGTTTTAACTGTCCGTTTTTTGTTGTTCCAACATATTTATTTCTTTTCATCCAGGTTTTTACCATAAAGTTTCTCTCATGTTATATGCCTTTCTACATCATACATTAGCATGTCCGTGGTCAACTTCCGTTTTCACGGACAACAAGAAGTATACAAACAAATCCGTTCGACCTTTTCAATAATTAACTAGATCGGGAATTCTTGTCTTAATTATAATATAGTGTATAATGATGCTGATATATCTACATTTTTCTTTTATATTAATTTATTTAAAATATATTTTATTAGAACATATGTGTTATGTATTAAATTGCATTATGTATCATGATGTGACTTTACCGAAGTTCCAATATCGTACCCATTCCTTATTACAATCTCCTCTTGAATCAAATAAATAAAACATAATACCTATTTAAAATATGTTATTATATTTAATGTTTAAAATACTATGTTTATATTTAATTACAAACTTTTTTGATATCATCACCATCACCATCAGGGTTTTGACTACTCCTGGAGGAGGAACCCCTCCCTGCTTTCCGTCCATCTTATTGGTGACTGTCAATCAGGGTTTTGTTGCCATAGTCGCCATGCTAGGCACTGCGGGTAGCGACGCTTTTTGTCCATAGCTAGGTGTCCACATACGGCTCATGGTATTCACAAATGGTAATTCTTCATATAATTAGTACAATTGACCATACTATTTAACACTAACACCGTTCGGACGTATTCTTCCTGTTCAAGTCGGTAAACGAAAAAGGCTTTCACATGGATATCCCTAGATACGTTGTTTTAACTGAATTAAAATGTAATAGTTATGCTATTTGTTTTTATTTAATTCTAATTTATTTTATATAAACAAATTCCACAATCTTTATATCCTATACGGTAATGGAGGTTTTTCGTATGTTGTTTACTGTTTGCATCCGTTATTTGTTTATTTTAATACTCTAGGGGTTTACTTCCTTTCGCGGCGCCTAAGACAACCATTTCCGTTGAGATCGTAGTACAATGAATTGAGCTATCAATACTGCCCCAAATTAAAATGAAGTATATAATAATGTAATATGCTGATTTTATTTGTCTTCTATATCACTTTTTTATTTTGACCATCTTGATACAGGTATTACATAACATTGCAACATTGTGTTAATTAACAGATATATGTGTGTTTGTAAAAAATATATGTGTATGTATACATTGTATAAGGGTGAAACTATTTAATTGTTCCACTATTATATGTCTTATTTTCCCCAACTTGTGTCTATCCGTCACACCTCTGCATTGTATTGCCTTCTAAGTATCACATTTCTATATACTAATAAACAATGCTTCAAGCAAACAACATCAACCTCTTAAATAAAATGCTGTTTTCAATTCTATATATTATTTGCCGTTGTCTACTTATATATCATGCTGTAACATTGACCAAGGCGACAGTAAATACGATTAAAATATTCCCTTAAAATACAGTAAAAATACAACATTATTTAATTTTTTATTTCATTTTATCTATATATCTATACTTTATCTATATATCTATATATTATATTCTTCATAAGTACTTTTCATGTAGTTGATAAACTGACCATTAAATTTAGACAATAGTCACTATTCCGATCTACTAGACTTTGGGATTCTTTTTCTGCTTCCGCGACTATACTAACATGCAAATAATTAAATAGTATGTGAGCAGACATCACACCGTTTACCTCCTTGCTAAGAATGGCATGGCCTCTGATTCACAGTAGCTTCTTACGTTTTATTGGTAATGTGCATTTTTGGGACTGGATATAAGTAAATATATATAAATAAATAAATATATATATATATATATATATATATATATATATACATATATATATATATATATATATATATATATATATATATATATTCGTACCGCCCTATTCTTTTTGAACTCTCTTAACATATATAGGCGTATGCGTACGCTACAAATTCATTGGGGTTTTCCACAACTGTAGTAATTTATTAAGGTAGACAGTGTATAAATGATAACCTTCATAGTTTATTAAAAGAAATAATAATTTAAATAATGTTCATCAAAAACATATGTCCTAAATATATAATGGCATGTATATCTCCCGATGTACTCAGCTCGTGTGCCCACCATGCCTAATAACATCATTAAAGGTAACCCCCATAAGTATAAAATAATTACTACTAAACGTTCAGTTCTAATATAGATATAGATATAGATATCCGGTGCTGATGTTATGTGTCCGAGGTGAGGTGAAAGCTTAACCAATAATCTTTGTATAAACAACAACACTGGATAAAGTCGATGGAAAACATAAGCACACACGTTCATGAAAACATAAACAATAATTGTGTAACGAACTATTTCTTTCTGGATGGTTTGCGCGATTTAAAAGCTAAGTGAATCACAATTATTCTTTAGTTTCCTGCTTCTTAAATGAAAATAATAACACATTTGTTTTTTATTCTTTCATCCACTTGTACGCTTATGATTTTCCATCGACTGATTACACCATATATATTTGTATACCCGATTCTGCTCCTATAGTAGTGTTACATCTTACAGATTCCTTGAGTATTTCAACAGCTTTAGTAATTCATGATCGTAGACAGTATATAAAAGATAACCTGTATTTTTATCTGTCAGTACGCACTCTGTTGACAACGTTAGCCCTTGTTGTCGGCGCCTTCTCATATACAGCATTTCGTATTCCCAAACGGTAACCCATTTACCATCAATGCCGACTATTTATCTCATCAATGTTACCGTTGTTAGCTTAATATAAATGAAACTGCATCATCTGATAAGGACTCGAACTTACAGGTTTGTCGAGTGTAGAATCAATTCTTCCTTGCAATTACTCCATTCAGATCTGGCGCTGAGTAACGTGTAGTGTTGTTTCTATGCGTACTAACCGTAGGCATAACATAACACTGCATTTAATTGTATATTGGTACAGTTATATGATGACCACTTAGTTAACATCATATGATGAATAAATAGCTGAATATATTACGAACGATGAAAAAAATCTGCTAGAAAAATACTGATACGAAATTAAATACCCCGGAAAATGTTGATATGCCGTAAACAAAAAACAAAGCTAATATCTTATTTTAATATAATATCAGTGACAATCACATATATTTAATTGGCTGCAAAATGATTATGGCCATGCTGTGCCTCATAAAACAACATTTATTTTTTAAATATATCAACAATTTTAAGGAATATTGAGTTGATCTCAAACATTACACAGGAGAGATGAAAATGTACAGTCCAATAAATAGGGGAAACGTTAAATCAATTTTGGACATTTGTTGAAGAGGATTCAAATGGGGATTACACATAGTTTAGAATTTCCAATTGTCCATTAACATCTTCATCTGAGTAAGCGTTATATTTGATGGGTCATAAAACCGTTGCCATAAGATTATCTGGCTCAATGGAATGCTATTTTCATGAGCCTTTTAATCAAGATTGGGATTGCCGAAGAAGATTTTCTGGAGGAAACGATAACTAGAAAAGAGACTTTGATTTTCCAGTTTGATCCAGAGATAAGGATCAAATTAACAGAGTGACTTCGGAGAGTTATTACTGGATCATATACATTCAAGGTTGTGGGTTTGACTAAGAAGCTGACGATAGATAGCTTTTTGCAGGCAAATACTGATGCTCATAGATTTTATGGAGGAGAAAACCATAATGATGGGATGCTACTCACACTTGCTGATTCTATATATCTATAAAGCCACTATTCACCCATGCATGGAATATTTTTTCCACATCTAGGCATGTGCTCAAACCGGGTGCAAAAAAGAGTTTAAACGAAATAGATTCCACACTGGCTACCAAGCACCAACCTTTGACCCATTGTAACAATGCTGCATTCCTGTGCTTGTTTTGCAAGTATTTCTACACTTGTACCCCTTCAACGTAAATATCCCCGACCAACCCGCCTAGCAGAACTGCCCCACATTTTACTGTAGAGACCCCTAAGGTGCTGATAAACTTTGTACTGTAATAGCTTCTTTCCTAAGACAGCTTGCCTTTAAAATTTCCTTCCGTGCTTCCTGTTTCCCAGACTGTTCCAACATGCAGTAATTTACAGGTAATGTAAACAAACATCATGTTACACCCCCCACTTAGGGAGTCTTTTACATATGTAGCCCCTTTACATGCATTGAAGGTATACCTTCTCTTATGTGGACAAAAGTTAAAAAAGAATAAATTAAACATGCATTGGTTAGAAAGTATCCTATAAACTTGCACAGCCGTCTCTAATGCTACCGTCTGTTGTCATAACCTCTGTTTTGCTGGCGTTTATTTTTAGACCGTACTGTTCACTTACGGAGTTCAACTCCCTTACCAGGTTAAGTCCTTCTGGCGTCGAGATGAGTGCAGCGTCATCTGCGTATCGAAGATCACCGATTGTCTCTCCAACCACCTGTAGCAAATCGTACCAGTCACACTTATCCTCTTCGTATACCTTACTCTCTTGATGCGCACATACGTTGACTAGATCTGATGACTCTATTCCACACTACAACCCGCCCTTAATTGATGTTAAACCACTCAGTTCTTTCACAAACTAGACGAACCGCTGCCTGTTTCTCGCTATAAAACAATTATAGCAGGTTTACCGCAGGTGGTGAAAATCCTTGATTCTCGCAGTATCTGTCGCAGCTTTTCGTATCTGACGTTTTCAAAGGCGTTCGCTGTAGTAAGCGAAACATACGAATAGATTTTGCTGCGTCTCGAGGCAGATTAAAGATGCTAGCCCTCGTATCCTGTTTGTGCGTATCATCCCTTGTCGTCTTTCTGAGCTTTACTGCCAGCCGATGAATAAACAGTTTTGCCGTAACACTACAGACATGACTAATCAACGCTATAGTGCGATAGTTTGAGCAGAGTTGTTAATTACCCTCCTTCGGCAGAGGTATAAAGAGCCCTCGTACCCAGTCTTGCTTCCATTACTTCGTCTTCAAGATCTTCACGCTTATTTTATGCATTAAACTTCCCAGCTGATCGCCACTCGCTTTCAGGATCTTTTCTTGCACATCGTCGCAACCCGGCACTTTCCAGCTCTTCAAGTGATTGAATGCACTCTCTACCTCAAAGCAGAGAGGCACTAGCTCGTTATCCTATGAAGAAGGCACACCCTGTGTGTTGGAGACTATTCTGTCGTGCCTGCTCGCATTCACTACGATATTCTTGTCATAGGTTTACATCTTCGGGAAAAGTCTGCCCTGCGCTGTCCTTGATGGCGCTCAGATTGGGTGTGAATTTTCTCGTTATCGAACTAATCTCATCGCACATATTCAGAATGTTTCCCTCATAGTGTCGGTCTCTATCGTATTGCAACGTGCAAATAGATGGCGTTTCTTGTCTTGGCTGCATGTTTTCCATATTGCCTTGTTTTGTGCGCTACTAGTCTGATGCAATGTTGATACTCTGAACTGTAAGTCGTCACCTCTCTTCAATTAACTACAGAGTGGCTCGAGACATCAACACCACGTTCGTCTTATTCCTATTGGTGAACAGATATTGTTTTTCTGCAGTGCGTATTACAGTTTAAAAGGCCGTTTTCCTCAACATTGTTTATTATTCTTTGCAAAGTTCACCAAACACTCTCTCTCTTTCGTTTCTCTTTGGCTATCATCGTCAATTTATGCATTGAAATCCCTCATTCGCACCAGAACGTCAACGTCATAGAAGTCGGCACTAACTTGATCGATGACGTACGTTTGTATCACCGTGCTGTTATCAGGCACTGCCAATATTCGGTCACTGTCAATCCTCTATCGATGCCTCGTTCCAAATATATATGAACGCCATTCGCCATGTTTTCTTCCCTCCACATATTATAAACATTCCACCAGGATGCTGTTTGAAATAACCATGTCCACTCCACCGATGTTCCGCTACTCCCAGAACGGGCACGTAGTGTTATTCCATCTCAGACACAACGGTTGCTAGTTTTCCGCTGTCCAATAGACTTCACACATTCCATGTACCCATGCGTATAGTGTTGCATAGCCAGATTACCACGCGTTTCACACTGATACTATCCGAAGTCCAACTCCATGGTGAGTTTGGTCTACGCCCATCATCAACTTCAGCGGTAGTAGCGCAAAAAAACTTGCTATTATCCAGTAATCATCAGAAACAGTTTTAGGTTTGAAGAAACCGCCATACGTAACCATGTTGTTGACCGTATTTCGAATTCTAATGTAGGTATCTAGGCAGAAAAATTGCTTTCCTTACACACGCCGTTTGTTTAACAGATAGTTAGGCCCAACGTTGTTCTATATGTGGTGTCGCTCCTCAGGCGCTGTTGCGATCGAAGCCAATACACCAGTAACTCAGAAAAATATGTTCACGATGGCCGCATGGGTTAAGGCGTCGGAATTTGAGTTAAACACATGACCTGTGCTCTGGGGTTTTAAATCTAGCTACCGGCTTGAATAATTATCTATACACTGACGATTCCAGGAGGATAAAACGTATACGTATATAACTAAACAAATATTTACAATTAGTTGTCGCCTCCAATTCAGGTAGGGCACTATAGTGAGTAGTATTATTACAGTCGGCAAAATTATAGCCTTTATTCATGTTCCTTCATAAGTGACACACTGTTGACGTCGGCTGCCTATCCCGCCAGCTAAGTATAATAGGTTTAAAACTATCACCAATTTATGTAGCTGTTCACGGTGCCCGTGTGGGTTTAGGTGTCGGAATTTGAGGTAAAAACATGATTCGTTCCGAGGTTAGTCTATATGTGAAATGGCAGAATGACGAAATAGTGGTCAATTAAGTAAACAATACCGTGTACTATTTGTTTTTAACCTACTTCAAAACAAGATTTAATCTGACGATTGAGAGTACATGTTTTAGAGTAATCTCAGCGTCTTTTAATTGTGTACTGACTATGACGTTCTAATAACTTCAAATTGTATAATACCCAAATAGAACACAAATACATATTCGTGTTGGATAAATGGTCCTTGAGATAATTACCTTCCGTTAAAGAGTTCAATGTATGTACATAGCAAACATATAATTAGAGTTGATATTACACAAAACACGATTTAAGTCTGACGCGATAATTTATTTCGCCCGGAATCGGGCTATTCAGACGTAAAGCCTGACTAACAAAACTTGAATAAGGAAATGCTTATACACGGGGACGGATTCTTTCATATTTGGGGTTGAAGTAGATATTTTAGTCTGTTGGATCCGGTTGAATTTTATGGCTGTTAGTTTGTAAAAAGAAACTGACAAACCCCAACAATTCGTCGTCCCTATAAAGATGACAATATTGACTATCGTCACTTTAGAAGACCCACAGGGCAATTGTATGCACATGCCGTGGTAATATGAATAGTTATTTTATTTTTTCTATTAAAAGGGGCAACTGGTGTATGCCATGAGATAGGCCGACTCGCATTGTGTATGGCTGGTAGGAGCTATTTTACTGTTAAAGATTATAAATATTAATGGCTTAATATTATTTAAAGAGCAACCAACTTTTCATGACTAACTTATTTAAGCTCTAAAGTTGTCGGGAATACAGTAAAACTAACTAGAACATTTAGATCTCCTAGGCTTTAGAATAGATATTACCCACAACTGTTATAATGGACACCTCTTATATATATCACTGAATCTTAGAGATAATACATATAAACTCTTTAACAAAGAAAATCACACACTAACATACATCAACACTAAATCCAACAACAACTAATACTACCTAATAAAACAGATACCGAAAATGATAAAATGTAAGATCAGTAAACTCTCTCCAGCAAAGATATTCTCTGACTCCAGTAAAGGTATACACGAATAGAAAGTAGACAACAGTGGCTACACTAGAAAGTTAACATATACTAAACATAGCAAGAACACTAAACAAAACGTACAGAAATAGAAATTATTTGGTTTACCACACACCCCTCATATTGCCAACTATCCAACATCAACATTGGACCGGTCTTCTTAAAAATAATAGACAAACATTTCAACAGTAAAAAACAAGTAAACAAAATAGTAAATATAAAAGCAGTTAAGATAAATTATTCGTGTATTAGAAACATAGGTAGTATAAAATAACACACAACCAAAACTTACTAAACTAAACAGAAACAATCGACAGCATCACAATGCAATTGTATAGTGAACAATGAGTGGAAACACCGCTATTATGACTATAAATATTGCTGTATTAACTTAGCGCTAAAAAATACAGCATTGTCAAAACACTTTTGCTTAGTGAAACACAGATATCTTATACTAATAGTCTCATGACTGATTTTGTGCAGATCCAATAACCCCAGAAGCTTTAAACAGAGATGTAATTCACGAAATCTTAGGGGAAGCATGTAAATATGTATAAAATATAACGATATATACATTCATGGATAGGACCTGTTAGTGGCACATTATGTAAGTTAATTAATCTCATCATATATTTAAGTGTAAATTTACGACATACTTAACCAAAAGAAATGAAACAATATCTAAATGTAGACAAATGCACAAATTCAATATATGTAATCGTTACGAGTACCTAGCACCCCCTTATATTGTACATCAACTGGAATGTAACATACACAATACATAACATCAGATACATAAATATAGACTATAAGACTTATAATTATCTCGGCATTTGGGTTTAGGCTAAGTGTAGTACCTATTCTGACTTAAATAAAGTTAAGAGAAATTCTTCTAAACTTAGGCAACCGTTACTAATATATTAATTTAATTTTAACAATAAGGTTTAATCACTATAATAATAATAATAACATTGATAATAATAATAATAATAATAATAATAATAATAATTATTATTATTATTATTATGATTATTATTATTGTACTTTGCTTTATTTTATTTATTTTAACACGAAATATATTATATTTCTTGTTTCCTCACAAATCAGACATTTTGTCGACTGAAATCTTGGGGATGCATGTAAATAGGTATAACATATAACGATATATACATTCATGGATAAGAACTGTTAGTGGCACATATCTAAGTTTATTTATTTTATCATATAGTTTAAAGCTTAAATGAATTCATAATAAACATGTCGATTTCTCCTTAAATGATGTTTCAGTACTATTATCCTAAATCTTAAACAGAAATGGCCCCTGCAAACCCTACACAATGCGAGTCGGCCTATTCCATGGTATATTTTAGTGTACTCTTTGGGGCCAACACTTAAAATGAATATTATAATCACCATAGCATATGTATACACTCGCCCTGTTGATCCACTATAAAGCGGGTAAAGGATAAACCCCTAACCCTACCTTGAAATGTACAAAACCCTCCCAGTATGTGAGCATCTTCATTTGTTCTACTTTGTGTATTCAGGCAGTCTACGCGTCTGAGGAGTCCAATTCGGGGTGAAATAAATTATTACGTCAGCCTGAAATGGTGTTCTGATATATATATATATATATATATATATATATATATATATATATATATATATATATATATATAACTTTCTCCGCTGGACTTTTTGATACCGAACTTTTTTGCGATCGGACACTTGCTTGCATTCGGGCAACTTTTTACCTTGTTTTTTTCCCCCACAATCTGTATTTTACTTTTTCAAATTTTAAATCTTGACCGTTGCCAACTTATCTATCCGACAATTTCCTCTGATGATAAGATTTTGATCTTTGAAAAGCCTGGCTTAAGGAAAAAATTAATTGAATAAATTGCTTTTTTTGCGGAATATACTTTGCATTGAACAACTGAACTGAAAAAAGATCTGCCTCAATCACTTTTCTAATTCCTTTTCACCCTTCTACCTATCTATCTGCCAGTATATTGAGCTGTATACTTTTCACAATAAGTTTTACCTTTCATAAAAGTTCGCTTTTAGTCCTCCACTTATATATATATATATATATATATATATATATATATATATATATATATATATATATATATATTAGATGCATATAATATAAGTTAGATTGAGATATAGTAGGTAGGGGATTAACAATCAGATCGATAAGTAAAAGTCACAGAGTAAACAGAAAAGCCAACTCCGTCTCATCCCGTTAACTGTGGGCTTTATTTTTAAAAGTCACGTAGTGATTAACTGTTTGCCATGAATCGCTCTTTGACCGCCTGTGTGTCTCTCTGTGACTTCGCTACAAACCAACATAACACAGACCAGCCTAGACTTGTACAAAATCGTTTTATATTTTACGCAAGTAAAAATAAAAATTTGGTAACCTATCGGGAAAATCTAACTGCTCTTCGGTTTTACTTAATGACCCATGAAAACGAGTTACTCATCTTTTGTGTCCTTTGCCATTTTTTGTGCGTTTTTGTAAGGAAAATCACATTTCATTTGACAAAAGTAGACACTAAAAATAAAACCCCTGGAGATACTTAACTGATTCTATATTATTTGCAGAGATGGTGAAGATTTTCTGAATAATTCCGTTTGTCTAGAATGTTTATTGGAAATCGATCATGGTGCTTTCGTTTTTTTTATTAAATAACATATTTGGAAATACTTTAAGAATTCGTCTCATATGTTTAGACAAACTGATGGAAAAATTCATATACTTTGCATGAATCAGAAATTCATTTACTACCTTCAACCTTAATGATTTAAGTAGTAGGTAAACTTGCTTGGAAAAACTTACATAGAACACTCCTGTTCTTTATATTTTTGGCAGTAAATATCAACAAGTAATAAAATAATTAAAAATAAACGAAATAATTATTTTTGCCCAAAAACTACAGACAGAAAATAGGTTTCAATATTTGAATATTTACTAAAAAGCATTTGAAAATATATCGTAGTATGTTTGAGAAATGTGACGCGGTTTCTGTTACATACACCAGAATTTCAGTGTGATAAGATGACATTGATTTAGTATCATTTTACGCCGGCTAAAGTTTATATTAGTAATTTGAAAAATACTGTTCATCTAGACATACTAAAATACGTAATTTGAACTGAAATATATCGAAGCAAAAATGATTGGTTTTGATCGCTAAAGTATGGATGTTTGCATACATTTTTATCTATTTTGATTGCATGCTTGTCGGTATTTGTGTGCACATGCACATATGTGTATACGTGGTCGGTGTACGTATATATAATAGCATTATATTTTACAGTATACTTGTATCTGTAATGGTATATACATTTGAAATCGTATGGTTATGGTATGTATGGATATATATTGGTGAGCATAAGTGTGTGTATGTGTGTGCATACATGAGTAAGTATGGTTGGAATGAAATATACAGGTATGCATGGGTAAAGGTATTTCGACTGATATCCTATGAATGCACAGATTTATGTGCACGGGTGTACTTTATATTTATATACATATGTATATATGTGTATATATACATATATATATATATATATGTATATATATGTATGTATGTATGTATGTATGTGTGTGTGTGTGTGTGTGAGAGTGGGTGTGTAAGTATATATACATTTATGTGAACTTGTGCGTCTGTAGATGTGGGGTATGTGTGTGTGGTATGTATATCTGACTATGAATATACATGTATACATTTGTCAGTATATTTACATGGTCTTGTTCTTTTATGTATACTCTAGTTATGTGCTTATATATATTAATTTGGGTGTACTTTGCATTGGTATAGGTGTACATGTTTGGATTTGTATTCGTATATATGTATAGGGGTGAACTGTCGGCGCCTGTATATATGTGTGTGTACGCGTGTGTACGTATGTATGTGTATGTGTGTATGCGTATTTGTGTATGTATATGTATATGCACGTGTATGTGTATATTTTAGTATATATATATATATATATATATATATATATATATATATATATATGTGTGTGTGTATGCCAACGCGCGTGTGTGTGTATATGTGTGCATGTGTGTACGTATTTTTATGAACTATTTTTAGGAACTTTTTATACTAAAAGTGTATGGGTGGTTGTAAGTGTATACCTAGGTTACGAATATGCTCATGTACGGTTTGTGTATGGGTGTATATATATATATATATACATATATATATATATATGTATGTATATATATATATGTATATATATGTATATGTTTGTATATGTATGTATGTATATATGTGTATGTATGTATATATCGTTGTATATGTATATATATGTGTATGTGTATGTGTGTGTCTGTATGTATGTGCATGTATATGTATGCATGCGTGTGTATACATGTATCAGTATGTATATGTATATATATATATATATATATATATATATATATATATATATATGTATATATATTTGTGTGTGTGTTGGCCCTGTATAAGCGTATGGATGTGTGTATTGAATATATATCTAGAATATTCTTATTTCTTTATTTTTTATTGAATATACATCTAAAATATATTTATGGGCTCGTATGTATTCTAAATATATGTTTGATTGATAGTGGATCGGTGTAAGTGTCCATGTTTAGATGTGTATGTATATCAATGTCCGTTTCTTTATATGTGTGTTTATTTAGGTGTGTCTGAGTTTGTTTATATATGTAAGATTCTTGATGTATAGATGAGATATTTATGCTTGAGTGAATCTGTTAAGCTGGCAAGCGAGAGTAATTAAATAAGGACAAGAAGATGCAATGGGGATAGGGGGTAATAAATAATAAAAAATGAAGGAGTGGACAACCACTTGCAAAAAAGGTCAAGATAGGAAAATTAGTAATCCATACCAATTCATAAGAGTTAGAAGATGCTAGAAATAGAAGATGCTAGATCACAAAAAAGAGTTATTTAAGATAGAAAATTCTTCAAATCCATCCATTCCTGAAAGATTCTCGGTCTGATGAGGTTGACTTTCTTGGGAAAGTGCAACCGAAACATGTATGCACATATGTAACCAATAATGTTTGTATAAATAAAAATTTATACTTATATATATATATATATATATATATATATAGATATATATATATATATTATATTTTATAAATAAATATTTATTGTCTACATACATATATGTTTCATGTTCATTAAAAATACGACTTGAACGGACCTTTTAATAATCATGTTTTATAAATAAATATTTATCATCCACATGTAGATAGATCGCTATTGATATATTTTCAACGAGCGAAAGTAAACGCGTTTCAATAAGATATTTTGAACCTGTTAAAATGAAAACGCGTTGTTGTTATACATAA
Organism: Sepiola atlantica; assembly: GCA_963556195.1. Classification (NCBI taxonomy): domain Eukaryota; kingdom Metazoa; phylum Mollusca; class Cephalopoda; order Sepiida; family Sepiolidae; genus Sepiola; species Sepiola atlantica. The sequence goes on from OY744530.1 coordinate 64,027,596, forward strand.
CCCTGTTGAGAAGGTGCTAATCGCAACATGAGTGGAAGTAGCGCCTTAGCAAACTCAGTTACCACCCCTGCTTTACTGCTGATAAGGACAGGAGAGAACACGTACCATGTATAAATATATATATATATATATATATATATATATATATATATATATATATATATATATATATATATATATATATATATATATATATAAGTTAATCCAACAAAAGATATAAGAAGCAACTAATATCTTTAATTAGTGAACATCCGGATAAAAATGAAGCCCAATATACTGGATAGAGCATTAATATCATAATGTAAAATGAAGTAATAAAAAAAGGTGCGAATCAAATTTTATTAGAATTCAATGTTCAGGCCAAGTACCTTAAAGTCCTTAACTCATGAGTTTTCAAAAAAACTTCTTCTCCTCAGAGGACCATTACCGCAATGACATTACTGCAGATAATGAAATTAAACTTTGAAAATATATAAAAATATATATATAAATACATAAAGGTATATAAAACATCAGCCCAAAACATACTTTTTTGTTAAAGCTAGACAATTCCTCCAAGTCATACAATTTAAAACATATTCAGGAAAGACACCCAAGATGCTAGTTCAAAAGTTATCCAAGCGGGAAACCCGTTTGCAATCGATGCAGTAAATGACAGTGAAAACATTGAACATTGAATTCTAATAAAATTTGATTCGCACCTTATTTTATTACTTCATTTCATGTTATGTTATATCATGCTATATATATATATATATATATATATATATATATATATATATATATATATATATATATATTAAACATCAATAGTGTAGTGCAAGTCAAAACACCAGATCTATATAAGCCACCGACAAGAAACGGCACCCACATAAACAAACGCTACTGCTTACAATACAGAAGTATTCTACCTTCTATATTATTAGTGACAGCGGTACTATTCAAACACTAATATACGACTTACACGGGGTTTACATTCTAAGGATACTAAATACATTCGCATATTGCATAATTACAACGTATTTAAGCTGAAGTTTATCGCTGAGAAATTTAAAAAATAAAAAATAGGACTAAACAATATCAGCTGTGAAACATACAGAGGGGACCTAAGCATACATAGTCAAATAAAACAAGGACACTATCAGCTGTTTACCATGTAACCGTTTAAAAGATAAAAAATAACAACATTTATTAAATTTATGGCTTTCACAGGGTTCTGATCAAAATATAAGCTCCTCCATAGCTATATGTTTACACAATTATTTCACTTATTGTAAGACAACAGATAATTACGTGGGATAGTTCAAGCATCAACATGTAATGGAACAGCTTTATATAGGAACGAGAATAAAAATAGTAACACACTTAAGTAATACAGCAACAATCAAGCATAACCTAACGAGTTGACCAATACTACCAAGGTAAAATAGCCAAACTATGTGTACACTATATAAAAAGGCATATTTGATTTCGTAGGTAACAAATTATAACAATATTGACTATGTCGACTTGGAATAAAAAATATAGATAAACAACTTAATAAAGCTCAGCATTATCTATTATTTATTTATTCCTTTCTTCTAAAAGATATGTATAAATATATATAATTAATACCTAAGAATACTACTAACCAATGCCCATTTACGTATCAGCATTAATATCCTTTGTAATCTTAAATATTGCAATCTTAAGATTTAAATTATAATGAGTAAAATTCAAAGTATTCAAAAATATAGCTTTATTTATTTCTGTAATAAAAAATAGTTATCCTTTACTTGGGTTATCATGCGTGTCACAGGCGTTTATAAGTGACGGTCAAATGTAGCCATCGCGATTCTCAGTCAATATTGCGTCATCGAATATACTGGAGGGAATTTCACTTCTCTTCTGTGGCATTCGTACAATATCGAATGGTGACGCATTTATCTCATCGCTTAATTTATCTACAGAAATTCCTTCCACAACTGTAATGTCCACATTAAAGAGTGTTACATGGCTGCGACTATGCTCGCACTTCAATTCTAGTCACATAAAGTGAATGTAATTGTATGAATTCATAACAGCCATTTAAACATCGCATCATCAGTAAGTATTTAGGCAAGCATGTTCTACTGCAAATATCTTAACGGCCATCTTTGAATGCATATACTATACACTGGACAAGACAGGTGAAGCTAGGTCAATAGCTCTTGACAACATTATTTCGTATGATATTACTGGACGAATATGTTATACGATGAGATCGTTCCTATACAATAGACAGATTCAGATTTCTTTCAGTAGCCGTACACCTAAACAATTTGACATTAATTCGGGTGTACTCCAGGGGTCGATTCTTGCACCTTTATTTTGCATGATTTACATTAACAAGCTCCCTGATAAAATTGCGTCCGAGATGGGTATATTTGCTGATGACACCACCCTCTATTGTTGACATGTGGGTAAAACAAACACACAAATATACAAGTCAATGGCTGAATCGTTTGAAAATAACCCCCATAACTAAAGAATGACTGGTAACATTTAATGCTACAACGACAAAGCTTATTTCCTTTAATACTTATAATAAACGTTTTAAAACACCGATTACCATGGCTAATAGCATCCTACCCGAGTGTCAAACATTCTAACTAATCAGACTAACATTCACATGTATCATGAATTAGAATAATTACATAAAATACATTGGCAAGGCTGTTGCAAGGAAAGTGGGTTCCCTCTACCGTGCGAGGAAACTTATCGCACCTGCCATTATTCTATATCTCTACAAAGCCACCATCTGCCCATGTATGAAGTATCGTTATCACACCTGGGTTGGTGCACCATCCACTAGTGTCTCCTTCTTAGGCAAGGCACAGAAATAAACTCTAATCTAATAGGTCCCTATTATCAACCAAGCTACAGCTTCTGTACTATCACCGCAATGTTACACCCCTGTGCTTTGGCTAATTGGTGCTTCTTCGACGTAATTAAACCCGACCAATTCTACAATCAGAAAAATCTCGTCCATTCACTGTGGAGGACCACTATATTCCGGAAGGCTTACTACTCTAATAGTGCATTCCTACGAGCTGTCAGCCTTTGGAACTTCCTCCCTGCTTCGTGTTTTTATTACTCTACCGACATGCAGAAATGTATATGTAATGTGAACAAATATCTCGCTGTACAACTCCTCACTTAAGATGCCCACTTTAATTTTTGGCCCTTAATTCACAGTAGTCTCTTACGTCTCAGTGGCAATGTGCCTTGTTTGGGGTGAATTCAAGTTAAAAAATACCTTTGGGAAATATATGAATTTACAACTCTAGCTATGATGTCAAAGTATGGCATACTAATTTTGCAAGCCTTGCTAAGGCAACATGTCTAGAAAAATTAACATATTACCTACAATATTGGCGAACACAGAAAATAGCAAGGCAAGGACTCAATGATATACATCTGCCCGATAAAAAGGTCTTCCATTAAACTAAAGCAAACGAATTACAGAAAGCTTCAATGAGAAGACCAATTACACTAAAGATATAAGAATTGAAGTCCAAGTAAATGGCTTAAAAGAAATATTAATTGGTCTTGTGCCAGACTATGCTGATCTAATGGTCGGCGGTTTTAGTGATGTTGAATAAAAGCCGTTTCCAATTAATTAGCTCCATGCCTCAAGCGGAGTCTATTCTTGTCTGACGATGACGACGACGTTCGTAATGTGCCTCATTCCGCCATCTTGAATTCGAAATGTGTCTATTGATTAGGCTAGAAAGAAAAATTGCCTTCAATTAACTCACGAAATACCATAGATATGTTTACACAGTTTATTAACTCTACCGAAAACAAATACTAGAAAATTGTGGTTGTTTTAAGTACCTGAATGAAGCAGGTTTCGCCACTGCCAATCGGCCCAAATAAAAACTACTGAGTGTCACATCAGAAGCGGATGGAATTCTGATCTAAAAAAATGAGCTAATAAAAAAACAGGAAGTCACCTGACTCATGATGTCACCCTCACTATATTATTCAACAAGGAAACCACAACTTCTTATGGTAGGAACAGCTGACCCTCGGTTAGGAGACAAATCAGGAGAGGACATTCCGGATCACGCGTACCTTAACCATAAAATAACGAACAATAGAAAACAAAAATAAGAGAAGGCAAGTGTAAGAGCTTTATATCAGTGTAATTCATAAAACAGTTCATACTAGTTTCTCTAACTACCCCAGATCCTCTTTATAACGCTTCGATTTAGAGACGTCTAACGAGAAAGTCATTAATTATACAAGAAACAACACTTTTATTTTTATAAATATTTATTCTGTTTAATTTAACTCTTCTACAAGATATATGCATACTAAAGTGACCATTAAAATCACACAATAATGATTCGCATTCATATTTTAAACGTAGCGACTTGTGTTTGCAAGATTACGTGTCTGTTCAACGAAGTATCTTTGCGGTGGTTACATTGGTTGGTTATAGTAATAGTAGCATTTGTCTCTGATATAAATGGACATACATGTTGTGATAAGTATCACAAACCTTCTATTTAAGGTTGGGGACATATATGATAGACATATATAGAAGACATATATGGAATACATATATAAAAGACATATATGAGAGACATATATAGAAGACATATATGGCATACATATATAGAAGACATATATGGGATACATATATAGAAAACATATATGAGAGACATATATAGAAGACATATATGAGAGACATATATAGAAGACATATATGGGATAAATATATAGAAGACATATATGGGATACATATATAATAGACATATATGGGAGACATATATAGAAGACATATATGGGAGACATATATAGAAGACATATCTAAAAGACATATATAGAAGACATATATGGGAGACATATATAGAAGACATATATGGGGGATATTCCATTGGTTGACCTAAGGTGTCTATTGGCCAATTGAGATGCAAAATAGAAAAATACCTTTTTTTAGAATAATAACATTTAAATAATTAAAATACAATATCGAAAATGTAACTCTGTCTCAAAACGTCGACATTGTGACTGCAGTTTGCAGGTTGGAGAGATAATCCACGGCAGTCATTCGTTTTTCTTTCAGATACGACGAGGATTTCCAGTTTGTAAAGAGATAATTCTTTCAAGCATGATCGTAGTATATGTTGTCTAAATGAGTACAAACAATAATATTTTGTTTATGATCCAACCAAGCCACACTGGATTACTAATGACGCTCTATGTAAACATATTAACCCCTACTCGACGTTTACCAGGAGTTTTGTACTTTCATTTTACTTTTGTTTACAAACTTGTTCTTTTATTGTTTTCCGTTTTTAAGGAACCTGACATTAATAAAAAATAATTAATACATACTTAATTCAAATATTTTTGATGTGCGTATTTTTATTGTTTATACACCAATGTATGGGGTTCAAAATTATTTTTGAGAAAAATGATTGGCGCGGCGATTTCTCCGAGACAGCATGATATAGATGTAGGATTTTGTCCGTCTAGCTGAAATAGAAAGTTATGTTGTTAAGTTTAACCGCATTTTTTAAAAGTAAATTATAACATAATCTAATTCGCACATTATTGTTTTTTTTTCACAAACTGACTAGGAATTTTGGCTGGATAGTTTGAGAGATAAAAGGCTAAATTCGTCATTTATGTATTGTCTGCCTCACTCTTACACTCTCTACTAGCGAGATATTTTTGTTGTTATAAATAAAAAATCTCTAAATAGTCACGATAAAAAGTAAAATCTCATATTTTATTCGCGTAAATAAGTAAAGGGTTAAGTGTTACTGAACTCACGCCTTTCGTATTTCCACACATACACAGTATATATTAAAGAGTTCAAATATGTTCTTAATTTCATTACAGCCTCCATCTCTCTCGCTGCCAGTGATGTTTTTTTTCTTTTAACTAAAAGACATAGAAAATAGTTACGCTAAACCTAGTAGAATCTCATTTCTGGTGTTAGCAAATTAGCAAAAAGTGCTTGACTTAAGTGTTTCCTTAGAAATAGTACAAATCTCGTTTATTCCTATTATCATATATACATCATATATCTTGAAAAATGCAAGTGAGTTTGCAATTTATGAAAACATTCCATTTTTCTCTTTAACTCTCTGTCTCCTAATCTCTGTGATTTTTCAGGTTCTCTGTCAGTTTTTCTTTTAATTCAAATACGTGAAAATAGTCACACGTTTTTGTAAAAAAAAATACAAACTAAGTTCCTATTTAGTTGCCGTCCCAAGAGGACAGAGTTAGACACAAAGTAGGTTTTTATTATTGGGAAAATCCATCTCCCTCAAAAAGGGAACTCTGGATTGGAACAACATTAAAATTTGGTTCAGTCTAGAAGGAGTTCTTCTTCACTAAACGAGGACAAAAAAGATGAACTATAGTATCTGTTTTGATACTACACTTCGCTTGAAGCTAAAAGACCATTAATAAGTAAGTATTACGTCTTTTCTTTTCTTTTCTATTTTGTTTTTGGCTGAATGATTAACCAGTTATCAAGACCAAAAGCCACTCGAAGATAAGGGTTAATGAGACGGAATTCTGCTTATACATTTTATTTAGAAAACGTAGCTTTTGTTTTTTCTTTCTGCCGAATCGCTAGTAGAGCTTTGCGTCTTCATGTTTATTATTTATTTATTATTTTACGTTCTTATATTTTCGTCATTTGGCTCAATTTTATTTCTCTTTCTCTTACTTCTTCTTTCTCTAGCTTCATATTTCTGTCTGTCTTCCTTTGTTTCCCCTTTTTCTCTTACCCTCAGTTTTATTTGTTTTCCTTTGCCTCAAGATGTGGGTTTAATCACGTTGACACACCGGTTCCAGTTAGATTACAGAAGTTAAGCGAAGTTGAATCTGGTCAGTATTAAAAAGAATACAATGCGCTGTATGGTTAAGGACGGCGACACCTGCCTGGAAAATACTACAGAAGCTAACGTTGACATCTATCCTGCCTGGGATATACACAATGTGAATTCAATATTCTCAAGAAACTTCTACTGTCGGAGGAAGCCGGCTCAACCTGCACAGTGTAACTACCGCATCAGGTACAGGTAGGTACTAATACAATTTTTCACATTTTAGAGTGGAATAGAAACAATAAAATAAAAGCTAGCCATCAGCTTTTTTTTAAAGTTGAAGAAGACGATGTAATCTTTGATTCCTAGTACATGTTTTCGTTGATTACGTCATCAAACATTCAAACCAATCAAAATGCTTGAAAGATAATTAACGAATCTGTGACGCGAAGAATTATATGTTATAAAATTAGTACATGGTTACTCGGATAGCAAGCAGAGGACTTCGGAATGAGCGAGGGTTATTTCTGACTTCGTCTATGATATTACTAATGAAAGCAAAATCTGGTCATCGGATAAAAATATAAAATTCGAAGATATCGAATGAAAATTGTTCGTTACGACATAGACTCATATCTGTCTTTTATAACTGACCGAACATATTGTGATAGAGTAAAAGGAAAAGCTATTGCGCACACACATGAAATGGAAACACTGATTTTCATTTATTAATAAAACTAGCGAAAATACCACTTCATGCTGGGTTTGTGAATTTTATAACCAATATGAGAAGTTAAAAGATCTTCAAGCTAGAATTGCTGCAAATGTCCAATAGTTTTTATGCCTATAAGTGACCAACAGACAAACAGCCTAAAATGCCGAATTATAATAAAGATTTTTCTGTTTATATCTACGTAGATGTTGATGCAATTCGAAACATACTATCATTTATCAAATATGTTAGTATTATTCTAACAGATTTCTCTTAGATATGAAACATTGAGTCTTATTATATTTCGAAATAAATTACTGTAGAATGTCAACGTACAATTTAAGGTACATTTCATCTCGAAGAGACTTAACATGATACGAAAATTAACATAAACTGGTTATGATATAACAACCCTACCAGAGTTAATTGAAGCCCCTGTTTCGAGGATAGAGTTAAATACATGTTCAGTTTTAAATGTGAGGGAATTCCATCTCCCCCAAAAGGTGTACTCTAGATTGAGACAAAAATTAAAATTGCTTCAGTCTAGAAGAATTTCCTATTCAATGATCGAAATAAGAAAGTATACTACATTTCATCTGATCCCGAAAGCCGATAAGTATGTCGAATTTCGAAAATAATTAAAACACACAAGTTTTAATAAATAATTGCCTCGCATTATGGATTTATATTTATATATGAGGTAATTAAACGACAGTAAAATATAACTTATGAAGGTTTATTTTGCTTATGAATTGTTTACTATAAACATATATAACTATTTAGAATAAAATTGAGGCAAAGCCTAAAAGCACAGACGATGCGGAATATATTAATAAAAATAAAAATCAAGACAGATTTTTTTTATTTATCTTTCAAGAATGTATTTTTTTGTTTTGCAATCATTTCGCTACAAACTAGCCTTGTCAAGCAGAGAGATTGTGTATAAGCAGTAGCAGTACCTGTTTGTAGCTCTCCGTCAGAATGGGAATGGGACGACATGAACTACCCAATTTTTATTAACCCAATTTTTATTAATCCGCGGATTAATAAAAATTGGGTAGTTCATGTCGTCCCATTCCCATTCTGACGGAGAGCTACAAACAGGTACTGCTACTGCTTATACACAATCTCTCTGCTTGACAAGGCTAGTTTGTAGCGAAATGATTGCAAAACAAAAAATACATTCTTGAAAGATAAATAAAAAAAATCTGTCTTGATTTTTATTTTATTAATATATTCAATTTTTATATAACTATATATACCGATTTATAGACTGACGTTTTTATAGCAAAGAAAGATTATTTCAGCCTGGAGAGTTCTTATCCAAAGTAGATAATCTCTAGTAAAAAAAATATCGTCTGAATATATAACGAATAGTTTTGTGTAGTTATTTGTATGAGAACCTAACAAAAAATATGGAACTTAATTATTTCATATTAATGTTCAAAATCTAAATAATAAGGTAAAGTAAGTCTGTTGGCTGATTTAGTTGATCAACACCATTCCTCAGACAAAATCAATGTTTGGTTCTGGTTCGTCAGCTATTTGTGAAATATTGGTACACTAGCGGGGCTACCCGGCGTTGCTCGGGGTCATGAAAACATATAATTAAAGAAAAATCGCGTTTGTAAAATCTTTATATTCAAACTTCTATTTCTCTCCCTCTCTCTATAGCTGTTTCTTTATCTTTCTACTTTTCTCTTCCCTGGTCGCCCCATTTCACCGGTACTTTCTCATTTTGTCTTTTGCGAAAGCTGTTTCTTCGCCACCATTCCTCTTACGTTGCCCAAGGCATTTAAAAAAAAAAAGTACCACCTCTGTCTGCGTCTTCTATATAGGTACCTATCTCCACCCCAGTGTAATACTATATAGGTACTTATCTCCGCCTCGATGTTCATACTATATACGTCCGTATCGCCGCCCTGGTGCGCATACTATATACGGAGCTATCGCCGCCGCAGTGCACATACTATATGCGTATGTATCGCCGCCTAGGTGCAGATACTATATAAGTCCTTATCGCCGCCCTGGTGCGAATGCTCTATACGTACCTATCGCCGCCCCGGGGCGAATAATAAATACGTACATATTGCTGCCGCGGTGCGAATGCTAAATACATACGTATCGCCGCACCGGTGCGCATACTATATACGTACCTATTGCCGCCTCGACGCAGATACTATATAAATACCTAATGCCGCCCGGGTGTGCAGACTACTTAAGTACCTTTCACTGCCCTAGTGCGAATACTAAATATATACATATCGCCGCCCCGGTGCGAATGCTAAATACGTACCTATCGCCGCTTCTGTGCGAATGTTAAGTATCCAACGGGGATAATTTAAAAAGTGACGCTATTTTAAGAGAAAAAAGACGGTAACTCTGTATTAGTCATTACAGAGTTACTTACCTATTTTCTTTTAAGTAAAAGGTCGACCACATAAACAAAAGTTACTCTGTATTGACGAACATTTATTTACTTCCATATGTTTGATCCGCTATTTACTTTTTAAAAGAGAGTACAATATCATTTTTATGTTTTAGTTATTTAAATTATTAATGAAAGTAAAAATAATCCCGGACAACGTCGGATATAGACAGCTAGTATAAAATATTTGTAATATTGAAAAGAAAATAATGGCATCTAAGAAAAAAGAAAGTTTATCTGTATTGGTCAGTACTTTTGTGTGATTCACTTTTTAAAATCGAAGTTAATCTGTATTGAGGAATATATAGTTATTTCCCTTTGTTTAATCAAGTTTTCCCTTTTAAGATAACGTAAAGTATTTATGGAAGGTAAAATAATCCCGGGCTACGCTGGGTAGGGATACCTAGTTTTAATATGTGTAACAATGTTGCACATATATTATGTAAGTAGTAAAATCAAAACCATTAGTTTTTTGAGCACACATCTTTATTTGCCCCTTTACTAAACGGCGAGATGATGAAAACATTTTCTCTGTTGGCCAACATGAAAGTAAATTGATGATTAATGCAGCTTAATTTGAAGCTTCTTTGCATCAGCTTGCCCCTCTAATGGAAATTAAGTCAGGATTAATTGGGTTTGTTTCTACGTTACCACCAATTATCGTTCAGCGATATGTTGCTGATGAGCAGATTTTATGTTGATAGTAGTAGAGTTATCCAAAACGGCCCTATCAGAAAGGATATTCTAACGATGCGTGTTTAGCTGTAAGAATATTTTTTTAAAACTCACGACTCGCGTAGTTACAGAGGAACCGATTGACACACCAACGTAATGGCCGATCCCCGAAAATTCCACCAATCAATAATTTCTGTAATCGGCATATATTTCGTTAAAGTCTCAATAATGAATGCTCAACATTATTAGTTTTAACGACGTTCAGTTATATATAGGAACACTTAAGTGATCGTCTCATCTGTGTTAAGGTTCGGTGAGTGTAAAACACCTTAAGAATATTAATTTATTAGAAATGGTTTATGAAATATGCAAATTAAAAATACCTATAGTTGATTGTGGGTGTTTACAGATTACTATATATACAGTATTTTAAACTGTTATGCTATATCATAGTAAATAAGCATAAGCCATTTTAATGTTTATATAGTTAGGATAGGTACAAAAAAACTTTTGCATTTATTTATTTAAATTTCAGTAATATAGCTAGGTAAATAGCGAGTGCAAACACTAGCAAATAATAATGTCCGCGTCATTTGCGACTTAGGTGGATATACACTAATATATATATATATATATATATATATATATATATATATATATATATATATATATATATATATATATATATTGAATAGTGTATTTAAATTAAGTAGATTGAGACAGTAGTATAAAAATATAAAAATACAATTTCTTGCAGATGATTAACAATTTTAAATAAAATATCAAATCTAAATTTTCACTTGATGAATATATAGTTCGAACTGTGATAGTATACATGAAACTGAATAACAAAGAAAACAAAAACATTGAGCAGTTCTTAGGCAGATCACGTTAACACCCATATTTTTTTTACTGTAGGGTTATCTGAAAGATAATGCATATAAATACAGTTCCCAGACTTCCATAGCTAAAGATGCCCATCGCTACTCCAATCAGTCGCATTCAGGTGTGCTTGCAAGGCAAAGGTGCACATTTGAAACATACTATTTAATGCCGAGAAAACAACGTCTATTAAACATTCGTGACTGAAAATTTGTGAATCAGTCAATCAAAAACTGATGTTTACTCGTACCAAATATTGTTGGATTGCAAAAAAGACTTGTGAATTTTATTAGCGATTACATGACTGGGTGTCCTTTACCTTGAGTCATCCTGTGCATAGTCACTTATATGTTATGCATTAAGCAGATTTTTAGTTCAGTCTATTGTTTATACGGATACTATTAATAAAGAAACGATTATTTAGTCCGCGGGGTTGGATATCACCAAATGATACAATTTCCCAAAGTGAAAAAATGCGACTCGTACTACTTTGTGGTATTCTTTGTTTATATCCAACCACTTGGACTAAATAATTACTTGGTTTCTGATATTATCCGCGCAAGCACCTACACAAAAAGTAGCAGTCTAATTCATAAAATATTGTATTGTTTTGGAAGTAAATTGCCAATATAAACCATATAATAGCCACTTATAGAGATATGTCGACTCATCTAAAAACAAGAATATAAATAGATGCGTTGGTGTGGTTGTGTTGGATAATGCCTCTATGGAAATGGACGTATCTGTTTGAAATCGTTGGCTTGACTTGCGCGAATTAGCGCGGGTGCAGTCGAGTGCAGAATAGGGCCTGTTCTCACAGTCAGAGCTAACAGACGTGACAAGGTAAACGTGTGACGAGATCCCAGATCAGGGGCCAGTGTGCACCTGCGAGAGGCTGCGTGGGAAACAGAGGGATCCGTGACGTCACTCGTTCATCGTGAGAAGCGAGTTTCGTCACTCTGTGTAATGGAGGCAAACCGATGAGACGTGATTGTTAAAATGTAATTTACAACAGATAAGGGAAATATTTCACTAAGAAAATACAAGCTAGATATATCCTTTTCCCCCTCTATTAATGGTTAAGATAATAATTGTTATGTAACTACGATAAAGTAGTGATTTGCTCTCCCTCTCTCTCGACGTAGTGAATGACTCCCAGCTGATTAAATAACTAACACTTGTAATAAAAAGAATCAAATTTAAAGAAGAGTTTGTCTTTCGACCCGATCGTGGAGTTTTGTTACAGACAACAGACGGCGTGGTTCACGGCAGGAAGAAAAGAAGAATGTATTCATCCACTTGACGACACAACCCTCTACACGGCGAGGGAGAAATCTAAGGTATGCAAAAAATATATGAACTATGTGATTTATGATGTTTTAAAAATGACGAGTATTAAATGTGAACTGCCACGGCCCTTTCAGGGAGAGTATAACAAACGAGAAAATCCACGGCCCGTAGCGGGACTAGTATACAAAACGAGAACCGCCGCGGCCCAAGAGTGGGGCTATACAACAGTTTATCGGTAAGTGTTTTGAGGAATCCACCATCCACATTTGAAATAGACAACTTTAATCCGATCGACTGACGCCAATAAATCTTATTCGAATGATAAACAAAATGAAGAATAGAAGTCTGTAAAAATAATAATCAAATAAAAACAGACGTAGTGAAGCACAACGTTTCTATTTTTATACTAAAGCTGGGTTAATCGACACTTGTTTTCCTAAGGTTATTCCTATATATTTTAATCACACAAAATACATGTTAAAATATTCCTTGGTTTTGAGATTGAGTTATGTTTGACAATAATTAATCCACATGTTTCTAAGCCGTAATGTGTAATTTACTTAACAGTTCACAGATCTCTTACCAAATGTCTGTTAATTATTTTTAACCTCTCTCACTCTATGTGGATTAAATCCTTAACCTTATTTTATACAGTGTCTATAACTCGCACATTCGTATAAAACTAACAGTTGGAATAGGCCATGATAAACAATAACGAATATCACCAAAGTATAAATACCATTCAATCCATAGCTGGAGAGGATGAAATAATAAAAAAAGATTTAAAGAAAACTAGCAAAATATGGTCTCTGCTGATATAAACCACGGGCTCGCGACTGGAACTTTTTTTACGTGGCATAATTTAGTCCATGCAAGAACGTGTATCTCACTATTTCTATATCAGGTAATAGAGTTTTCTACAACAACTCTGTTTTCAATAGCTATAATAGGAACAATGTGATCGTCACCATAAGTTCGTAACGGTGGTATAATTTTTTTCAACAACAGCGTGCTCAATACTGATCGATATAGCTTAATGATTTTCGGTTATCGAGTGCTAAAACGGATGTGAAAACTTCTATGAGGCTCGTTTTTTGATGAATGGTAAAACAGGTCGGTCACACGTGGTTGTGTGAGCGTAAACTAGTTTTTATCGCACGACCAGGCTCTACACCACCAGCAGAGACGAACCCGTTAATGGCGACCACGAGATAAGTCAATACTAATTTCACAACTCTATTTAAGTTCTGGCTCATCACGTTCGCGACACCGAAAGAGAGAGAGAGAGAGAGAGAGAGAGAGAGAGAGAGAGAGAGAGAGAGGGTAAGGGAGATATAGCGAACAGGGAGACTGATCTAGGATTTTGCTTTTTTATTTTGTTAAATGTACCTTTGCAAACTAACGTTTTTCTGATTCAAACCATCTAAGCGGAACCGGAAATCCAACGGGTTACATTTACTCTATGATATATATAAACAAATGTGAATATTTCTGATTGCTCATCAGGATACGTAAGCAAAGATGGTAGTATGAGTTATATTTCTATTTTTGTGTAAGTTAGCTTAAATGTTCATCTGGTTTTCTTTGTTTACAGAATGAGTCAATCTACGTAGTCTGTGTACTGTCCATTCGGTCACTTTTGTTAGTATGTGTGTATCGTATGTGAGTAAAGTATATTAATTTTCCTCCCGGCAGCGACTAGTTGGGGGACATCTGCCACAGCGTGTTGACGATTTTGTACTGTCGCGCAGGAGGCGTTGACTTTTAGCGGAAAAATAATTATTAATCTCTGGACGTAATTTAAACATATCACGTGACTTTTTATTTTACTAATTTCGTCTGTGTTTCATTCGAAATCCTTGTACAAATGTGAACGCTTTTTACGATGCACGTTTTAAGAGATGTTAGGCCAGCATGTGTTCACATTATTGATTCATAAATATAAGAATTTAAAATATATAATGTTTTACTATTTAATGTTAATGAATGAGTTTAGATTTAAGATGTTGCAATATGTGTGTAAGTGTGAAATTGCGTATTTATGTCGTAGCGGTTGGATTTGTCGTGTGTTGTATCATCATGTTAAATCTTGGCGCTTCATTTTCCGTTTACATTTGAAGAAAACAGGGAAACGAAATTCAATTGGTCATGTCGCATGACTATTTAAGAATCAAGTATGCAGCACTATTTTTATAAGAATACACACTTTTAAAAAAGTTAAGGTTTTAACACGAGAAGATGAGAGTCAAAAATATGACTCAGCCTCCAACATTTCAAGTACACAGCGTAAGACGGTTCACAATAAACGATCACAAAATCCGAGCAACGGTGCTTTTCTGGGGAAGCTGGATATACCAGACATTTAAACGCGTCATTTTGTCTAACTTTGACTACATGAGGTGGCACGTACATGCTTATGACAAGAACAAATCGTATTCAGGTGGAAGTTACGACAATGTTCTTCACCGTATTTAAATATGACTGTTATTTACTGTTAAGTTGATTTTCCTTCTGTCGTATATCCAAACAAAGATTATCGTGACGTTTATTTGTGAATTAATGAAACCTTATAAAAAATATAACTTGTAAAAATTTCGGACAAAATTCAAAAGATGGAGAACGTCTCTCTTAGTATCATTCTCTTTTCATGACAAGAAAATGAAATTGAGATCTCATTTGTACGTTGTTTGTGAATTTGTTTCCTTTGAACAGCAATTTTCTGAGAGTAAATGGCTCTTAACCCCAGTTCCTCCTAAACTACCTATTCATCCATTATGTCCACATATTTCTGGCATAAACATCTGCGTTCTTCTAAGATCAAAATATTCTTATAACATAGCTGTACATTTAAAAAAGAGAAACACATTGTAGGGCAAATAATTTTCCGATAAGTATCAGTTATATACTTACCTATCGATCAATCTATTTTCTCTCTCACAATCTCTTTCCCTTTCTTTCTCTCTTTCTCTCTCTCTCTCTCTCTCTCTCTCTCTCTCTCTATATATATATATATATATATATATATATATATACAAACAATAGAATAAAATTAACTCAAACACACATTCTCTTTCCTTTCATTCGCCCTTAACGATACCTATAAAACATTAACTCAAGTCTTCGTATTTAAAAATAAAACTAATCCTGAAGACGACTGAGAAAGATTAAGAACAATCAGGGAAATACTCTACGGACTGCCATCTGAAACCAAAAGGATAGCTCAACGGTTTGGGAACCTCACCAAGAAGATTTACAAGCGAGAATGTTCCGCGACGTTCAACAACGCTTGCTTGGATAATAACTTTCTGCCTAAGTATATATATATATATATATATATATATATATATATATATATATATATATATATATATATATATATATATATATATATATATATATGCAAGATACCTGTTTGAATGAAATTCAATATACTTCTGAAAAAGATCAGCGTAGTTAAATACAGTCAAATTGATCACACATTATATCAGAAAGAGTATGTCAATCGTGAGAGTGCATAACTACACCTGACAACATAGGGGATAAGGTAAACACCTTATTTGTACCGTACTTCTTTATATTATATGAAGTATTTCCGAAGTTATGTCATAGAACCGTCGACAACTCCAAAGCGTATACGGCTGAAATATTGCATGGTGGCCGCTGCTCAAAAAGCATTAAGTCTATATGTGAAGTTTAAAATAAAAATTCCGTCAAATTTTCGACCTAGACTATTTAACGCTTAAGTACATAAATAAAGATCACGTAAGATGCGAGATTTCATTAGCCACAATATGGGATGAGAAGCAAATGTCTACGATGAAGATGACCGAAGTTATCGCTCACAATCTTATCTCTTCCTTGACCTAGATATCTCCAAATAAAATAGGTTTGAAGCTAAAGCATGTAGAAACACATGTTAGCTTTTCATTGCTTCGAAACCTACAGAAAATCAAAATAAGATAAAACTTTGATTAGTAAAATTATTAAGTGATACCTTTATTAATCAAATTCTACTTATAGTTGAATTTATATTTTTCCAAGTGGAATATGTTTCGGAAGCAATGTATGCCTTTGCCACCCCAAAATAACCGATACCAACGAATGATATATTTCTACGACATTTCATAAGAAGTCTAAATGCTTTCATGATTAAATGAACATTAAATTGAGACACAGTTGTATGTCATGATGTCCTTTATTTTATACAATGACAAATGAAGTAGTATGACAGAGTAGACTGGGATAACTGACAGCCAAAATGTATGGGTTTATACTTACCATGAAAGCACCTCATAGCCATGTACTAGTTAGATTTGAGAGCGACCTAATCACGTTAATCCAAAGGATTTACATTAAAAACTCATAAACTACACTAATGATTTTTGTATAAAATTAATAAATTTTCAGAAGGCATCTAAGAGAATAAAGACCACATTTTACTAGCTGATGAATCTACACATTTTTACCAAATTACACGACGCATATATACTTATATAAAAATTGATAAACGCAACCCTGTAAATAGTTTGAACAACATTAACCGACAGGCTACGAAATTGTTAATAAAATTTAAAATATAGCAGTATGCTGAAATAATAACCCCCCAAAAATGTAAAGTATTTTTTAATCTTTCATTTCTACAACTATTTTGCCTAGAATGTAATATGTTTGGTCTTAATTTGTAAAATTATACATTTCCTTTGTAGCTATTCTGGGATCAGAGAAAAGTAATTCTGTTTAGACCAAACTCATGCTTGATTATTTCCGTTGATCGAAACGATATATATATATATATATATATAAATAAATATATATATATATATATATATATATATATATATATATATATATATATATATATATTTGAAACCAGTAAACAGACGCGTGAATTCATATCAATAAATTGAAATTTATTTAATCATTTTTTTTCTTTTCTTATAATCCCAAATTTTCGGTTTTATCAAACCATAATCATGGTAAACAGACATTGTATTTCTTCTTTTTTTTCTTGGTAAAAATCTGACGGCGTGGCCGAAGATTTACGATCTCCTCTGATCTTTTTGGGGAGTTTTTTTTTTATATGTCCGATATTGTAGTGAAGGCCCTGGTTGGCCGAGGTGAATAATATAAGTGTTACTACAGTTTTAGAAGCGTCGTGAGTAGATATATTTTTAAATTTCTTTGAGAAACCAGTAAACAGACGCGTGAATTAATATCAATAAATGAAAATTTATTTAATCATTTTTTTTTCTTTTCTTATAATCCCAAATTTGCGGTACGACGCTTCTAAAACTGTATGAACACTTATATTATTCACCTCGGCCAACCAGGGCCTTCACTACAATATCGGACATATAGAAAAAAAAACTCCCCAAAAAGATCGGAGGAGATCGTAAATCTTCGGCCACGCTGTCAGATTTTTACCAGGAAAAAAAAAGAAGAAATACAATGTCTGTTTACCATGATTATGGTTTGATAAAACCGAAAATTTCAAATATACTTACTAACGACGCTTCTAAAACTGTAGTAACACTTATATTATATATATATAAATATATATACACCATTAAATAAATTTGATTCCTTTTCCCACTTATTACATCTGCATATTGCATACTTAGAATGTGTATAAAACAATAAGTTATAAGCTATATTCATACCGATTAGGGATATAAAAATAATATTGTGAGTATAGATTGGGTCAGATATCCATAAATATCATATAGATCAATGACAATTAGTACTTTTATTAAAAGTAAAATAATAAGAATACAATGCTAATATGAGATGCAGCCCAGAAACAAGAGGTACATTGGCGTCTTCTCTCATTTCTGAGTAATGGCGGATGTAGATAGTATTTTTTGCGAATATATATATATATATATATATATATATATATATATATATATATATATATATATATATAACGTGAGCTGAAAGCAACACAATTTAAACATTGTTTCGAGAATTCAAATCCAACGAATTATATCGCGTACAATAGTTTATAAGACAGTTTGGAAATATTTCATTCTGTATTATTGTTCTGATTACTCAATATTGTTTCCTACAGAACCCCAACACCCTTTAAAGTATCACATACAGAAGGTACTCAAGAACACATCTGGTTCTAGTACTATCTAAAAATAGATATATTCAGACAATACTGGAGTTATAACCTCTCATCATGTAACAACATATTTTTCCATCAGTCAGCTTAAAAATATATAGCCGTGAGGACATCTTATAAACAGGAAATTAACAGCAAATCAAATAACAAATTATATATTTAAAATATTCACGATATAGGATGAATCAGAAAAAATATATAGATAGATAAATAGAATATATTAGAATTAAATTAATAGAAAAAGTAAGAAACACATCAAGAAAAATATAATACTACTAGCAAGGAAAACTACGGATAATAATAATTATAAGATAAAATAAAATATAAAATGAAAAAAGATAAGATAAAATAAGATAAAGTAATTAAGAAAATACAATTAAGAAATAAAAGGATAACAATTATACTCAACAATTATATAGAATAGTATAGAAAATACTATATAATAATAAAATTAAAAATAAAATGATTAGTAATATAATATGATAAATATAATAAAGTATAATAAAACAAAACTATAGAAAAATAGATATAAGAGAACATATTTATATAAGAATAAATAAATTTATAAAATAAAAACAAAAAATAATAAAGAATATTATAAAAAAATGAAATTGTATCAATTAATTAAATTAACTTAAATTAATTCTTTTAATTTACATTTTATAATTATACTAATTTTAAACTTTCATAATTGAAATAAAATTTGAAATTGAATTGAAAATTTAAGTACATACGATTTCAATCTTATAAGTAAAATAAAAGAGTAATTTGCTTAAAAGAAAAAAGTAATATGAAATATTAAACACATTTCAAGGGTTTAAAAATACATCATTTCAGGTAAGTAAAACGCATTGAGAGTGTATAGATTAGAAGTTATAGGGGTATCCACACCATTCTAGACGACACAAAATATAAATCGAGGGCTTATAAAGCAAAGTGATCGTAAATCTATAGAATAATTATATAAATATATAACTGTTTAATTATTAGTCCTAATTTAGTTCTCATAAAAGAGTTGATCTAAATCTGACAAGGATAAGGCTATTAAATATTTATTGAATTTTTTACAGTAGGTTATTAAGGATTAGCATAAGTTTAAACAACACACCAGGTAAATCACACCAGTATATTCAAACAATATGCATACGGTACAATGGACTTTAGAAATTACTTATTAAAACTAGCATAAAAATATAATAAAATATAAACATACAAAAATGACATAAACTTGTAGTATAGTATGTAAGAGTTACACAATATTATCTGTATTAGGCTAAATGTGATCATGTCCAAGTCCTATATGGCAAGAAAAAATATGGAAAATATTAAAAAGTCTAAATTAATCACACAGAGAAAAAACTCCGACAGATGTGATAATTTTATTTATAGATCTAAAAGCAATAAATAGACTTAAACATTGTTGTACTTGTACCCATTTATCTGTAAGCGATTATATACTATTTCATCCTTTTTCCTTTAATAGAGGACCCTAGATTTAATGATTATGAGGGCCTTACGTCTATATAGAGAATAGCATCTGTCTATGAGTTTATGAGATTTCATTTATATATATATATATAGAGAGAGACTTTATCTCATATATATATATATATATATATATATATATATATATATATATATATATATATATATATATATCGAGACTATATACATTTTTCCTCAATGATTTTTCTTTTTTTAGTTTGTTTACTGAACTCAAAATGTTAATTTTGCACAGACGCAACAAACTTTTACAGTGCATAGAAGTGAGTGTGCTTCGTGTCATAAACCTTGTCTTTAATAAATTTTATGGTAGAACATATTGATTCGGATAAAATTAAATTTGAGCGTTCTTGCTCATTATTTGTTTCGATGTCACATTGTTTGAATGTATGTAAGTTTATTGAAAGTAAAGTCAGAAAAACAAAATATACAAAATATAATCACACCATTTAAAAAGTGCAGATCTAACAGTATTCACCATGGCATGCCTTACATCAGTCGCTTAAAAACACTATTCTCTGTTATATTTGTATAGCATTCAATTTATTTTCCATTCAATATTAATACTATATATACATACACACAAATATATATATATGTATATATATATATATATATATATATATATATATATTTATATATGTATATATACAAATAAATTAATGTAAGTGTGTGTAGCGACGAATGAAAAAAACTTGTTTGTTAAAACAATATACTCAAATGAACTCATTTTACATCAAAGCCTGAAGTAAAGCCTGATATTTCGAGGATCGCATGCAGAGAAGATAATTGAAAAGATACGAAACAAAGAAGATTACATACACTTTAATTGGACTTATCTTTAAATATATATATATACATATATAAATAAGATATATATGATAAATAAATGAGGATGGATAGCAGAAAATGGCGGGAAAAAGCTGAAAAAAGAAAGAACGACAAACAATACAAAAAAGATCTCTCCCCTTTGCATGCTCTCTCTTAAAACATTAAAGTAACTTTTGTGAGAAATTATTTTTATAATAAAAAGGAATATTAAATATCTCAACATATGATTTAATGTGATTTTATTGTTTGTCCATCCGATGTAGTCTTATTTTTACTAATCTTAAGTATATTTTCATGGAAGTATATATATATATATATATATATATATATATATATATATATATATATATATATATATATATATATGTCTGTGTGTCTGTACATATATATTAATTAAAAAAAATACCTTGAGAGACTTTTATACATGGAAAAATATATGTATTTAACATTGAAAGCAAAAAAAAGAATTTGGGTGTGGCTATTCACAGAAACAGTGTCCACTGCAAAATACCGCAAACACATTCCGCCTTCCGTATTTCTCGTGACAGTAGCACTATATAAACACTACTATACATCATTAAATAAATTTGATTCCTTTTGCTACTTATTACATTAGCATATTGCATACTTAGAATGTGTATAAAACAATAAGTTATAATTTCCCTGATGATCTGCCAAGCAAGTACCTGCTTGGTAGTGAAACACGTGTAGGAAAAACATTTAATTTGAATAAATAATATTTGTAAGAAAAATATCTTTAATGGTGATCATTGGTGTCCTGAAAGGAATGCTTTGGTAAGCCTTCATAAAATCACATATAAATGCTCTGTACTCTGTAATCGATTATCATCGAGCTTGTTTTTATTGGAACAACCCCGGTCTTCACTGAATGATCTATTTTATAAGTGAAAAATCTAAATATATATATATAGTATTTTTTGCGAATATATATATATATATATATATATATAAATATATATTATATATATAAAAATGTTAAGTTGGTTTGTTCGTTTCCCATGGAAATATAATTCCACTATACCATTACCACTGAATTTTTTTTATAGCAAATCCTTACATCCGAGCTATGTTTTTATGTTATTAACATAATTTTTACTGTACACATAAAAAAACACTTTTTATTACAATTCGTTCCTACTAAGTTACACTTCCGGTTTACAATCCGTTTCTGCGAACCAGCATGTCCAACTTCACTTCCAGATTGACCTTCCTCCTCCCGCTGTCACGTATCTACTTCATACGTAAAAAGTGTTTTCCTTATTCGTTGTTTGTTTCCCTAAACAAACGTTTACACTAATACTTACCTAACAAACGTGCGTTAATTTAATTTCCTCTCTACTTCGATGTTTTTAAAACCTGCTTCTTTCCTCATTTTCTTCCCTTTAATCATGCTTCATCTCTAAAAAAAAACAACACTACTTGCATTTCTTACACAACCCTTACTCGCGCGTTATAATTATTATTCATGCTAACAAAACGCCTGCTGAAGAACATGTGCGAAGATTCAATGCTCCAAGTATAGATGAAGTGGCAATTGTTATAGTTGGAGATCAATTTCAACCTAGGGATATTGTTCTTCATAGGAGGAATGACCAATTCACAAACATTGCTGCAACTCATCGATGCTACGATGCCCTGCAATATACACTCCTTTTTTGGAATGGTGCTGATGGATATCATTTCAATGTTACCATGATAAATCCAGTTAGTGGCGAAGAAACGGATAAGAAATGCAGCGCAATAAATTATTACTCATACCGAATTATGATTCGAGAGAACGAAAACATTCACATTCTGAAATGCCGCCAATTTTTCTACCAATACATTGTAGACATGTATGCAAAAATTGAAACTGAACGTGTGCTATTCATCCGTTTTAATCAGTCCAAACTTCGTTCTGAAGAATATGTTCATTTGCGAGATGCAGTTGTAAATGATGGTAATACAACTAATGTTGGAAGACTAACAATTTTACCATCTTCATATTTAGGCAGTCCACGTCATATGCATGAGTACACTCAAGATGCATTTGCATATGTTCGTATCTATGGGCGTCCTGACCTCTTCATTACTTTTACATGCAACCCAGCTTGGAATGGTATAAAACAACTTTTACTTCCTGGCCAATCATCAGTAGATAGACATGATATTACAGCGCGTGTATTCAGACAAAAGCTTAAATCGCTAATAAATTTAATTGTAAAACATAAAGTATTTGGTTCTGTGTGCTGCTGGATGTATTCAGTGGAATGGCAAAAGAGAGGATTACCACACTCCCATATCCTAATCTGGCTCTACAACAAAATCAGTCCAAACGAAATCGACAATGTAATATCTGCTGAATTACCTGATGCTGACATTGACAAGGATTTGCATGAAATTGTAATTAAACATATGATACACGGACCTTGCGGTATAATTAATCCAAATTCACCATGCATGCTTGATGGAAAATGCTCAAAGCGATATCCCCGAGCGTTACTACCCAACACAGTTACCGGAAATGATGGATACCCTTTATACAAAAGAAGGTCGGTAGAAGATGGCGGTAAATAAGCAACTTTACAAATGCGAAATGGCAATATAGAAGTTGATAACCGATGGGTTGTTCCATATTCACCTTTGCTATCAAAAACCTACAAATCACACATCAATGTGGAATACTGTAACTCTGTTAAGTCCATCAAATACATTTGTAAGTATGTGAATAAAGGCAGCGATATGGCAGTTTTTGCCGTGCAAACACGTAGAAATGATCTGAATGAAAGCCTACATATTGATGAAATCACACAGTATCAAGCTGGAAGATACATAAGCAGCAATGAAGCGGTATGGCGAATTCTTTCTTTTCCCATACATGAACGAAGTCCGGCTATTGTGCACTTAGCGGTACAACTTAGAAAATGGACAACGTATTTACTTTACAGCTTCGAATGTAGAACAAATAGCTTTGAATCCACCGGCTACAACATTAACGGCTTTCTTCATGTTATGTCAAACTGACACATTTGCAAAAACACTCCTCTATTCGGAAGTGCCTCAGTATTACACATGGAATAGGAGTAGACATTCATTTGAACGACGCAAACGAGGACAGCAAGTTGAAGGACAACCTGGAATATTCAAAGAAAACACAATAGGCAGACTGTATACTATCCATCCCAAACAAGATGAATTTTTCTTTCTTCGCATGTTGTTGGTAAATGTGCCTGGTCCAACATCATTCCAGCAATTAAAAATTGTCAATAGCATTACACATGCCACTTTTCGCAGTGCATGTCAAGCTCTGAATTTATTGGAAAATGACAGACACTGGGATGAATGCATTAATGATGCGTGCAACACATCCCATCCTAATAATATTCGTGCATTGTTTGCAATCATCTTGACCAATTGCTCCCCTTCATCTCCAATAGAGTTATGGGAGAAATATAAATCACACATGGCCGAAGACATTTTCCATCAAATACGCGATGAAAATCCAAATACCTACCTGGATTTTACATCAGAAATATATAATGAGGCATTGATAAGAATTGAAAATTTGTGCTTAGAAATTGCAAACAAAGTTCTCAATCAATTAGGAATTACCTCGCCGACACGACCTGCTGCTGCTTTGTTTGATGTAGAATTACATAGGGAACAAAATTACAACACAGATGATCTTTTGTTGCATGTGCAAGAAAATATTCACAAACTAACACCTGAGCAAAAAGCCATTTACAACAAAATAATGCAGACTGTAAATAATGGAGTGGGAAATATATTTTTCTTAGATGCGCCAGGAGGAACTGGTAAAACCTGCTTAATTAAATTTATTTTGGCAGCCATTCGATCACAAAACGGCATAGCCTTAGCTCTTGCATCTTCAGGAATAGCTGCAACATTGCTACCAGGTGGACGAACTGCTCATTCAGCTTTGAAACTACCTTTAAACATGCAATTTATTGAAACTCCCATGTGCAATATTTAAAAAACATCAGGTATGGGAAAGGTATTACAAAAATGTAAACTTATTGTTTGGGATGAATGCACAATGGCACACAAAAAATCACTGGAGGCTCTTGATCGGTCATTGCAAGATTTGCGTGGAAGTGGTAGATTATTTGGGAATGCAGTGATATTGCTAGCTGGAGATTTCAGGCAAACATTACCTATAATTCTTCGATCAACACCAGCAGATGAAATAAATGCTTGCCTCAAATACTCCACTTTTTGGCGACATGTTAAGACATTAAATTTGACTATAAATATGCGTGTCCAGCAGCAAAATAATCTATCACCAGAATTCTTTTCAAAACAATTGTTGGAAATTTGGGAATGGAAAAGTGCCGGCTAATCTCACTTCAGGGCGAATTTCATTGCCACACAACTTCTGTAATTTAGTTACATCAAAAGACGAATTAATTACAAAGGTATTCCCGGACATCCACATTCATTTTAAGAATCACAGTTGGCTGAGTGAACGAGCCATTCTTGCACCGAAGAACAAAGATGTCCACGAACTCAACAATAATATTCAGTTGAACATTCATGGTGAGTTAGTCACATACAAGTCAGTCGACACTGTTGCTGAAGCAGATGAAGCAGTCAATTATCCCTCAGAGTTTTTGAATTCGCTAGATTTGCCAGGGATTCCACCACATGTACTGCAATTAAAAATTGGTGTACCAATTATCATGCTGCGAAATATTAACCAGCCTAAGCTTTGTAATGGCACACGTCTTTCAGTAAAAAAATTAATGACCAACACCATTGAAACAACAATTCTTACAGGGCCTTTCAAAGGTGAAGATGTCCTAATTCCGCGCATTCCCATGATTCCAACAGATCTGCCCTTTCAATTTAAGAGATTACAATTCCCAATTCGATTGGCATTTGCTATCACAATCAACAAAGCACAGGGACAATCTTTACAATTTTGTGGCTTATATTTACATACTGATTGCTTCTCACATGGGCAATTATACGTTGCATGTTCTAGAGTCGGCAAACCGGACAATCTCTTCATCTACACTGAAACGGGAACCATTAAGAATATTGTGTATCCACAAGTATTGGAAAATTAAACCATTCATATTAAATGGCAACTTATGGAACTGGATCAAAATGAACTCCAAAAGGCCACCTCTTCATTTCAACTAACAACCACAGTAACGCGTGGCCGGGTACAGCTAGTATATATATATATATATATATATATATATATATATATATATATATATATATATATACTATTTGTTATTGTTTATTATCTATGTACGTGTACGTTTCGTCCTTAATAATCGGGACCTATCAGCATAGAGATATGACTATTCACTGTCATGCGATTCGAAACCCCGGACTACGAGTATTTTGCAACTCAAATCAGACGCTTTAACCACTCGGCCAATTTAGAATAGCGAATAAACTGTGATAATTTTAACACTTTATCGGCGGCTTAACGTCTAAGAGCGTTCTACTTTTTAAATGAAAGGAACGATGCATTTTAAGCTAGTGACGTCATGCTGTGTTAATACTACACTTACAGTGCTCTACTTTTTGGAGCAGCGACAAATAATATATATATGTTATTCAAAAATTTAGAATCTATTTTAAAAATAGAACAACTTGAAAACAAATGATAATAACAAAACCTTTATGCAATGGAATATATATATATATATATATATATATATATATATATATATATATATATATATATATATATATATATAATGTAGAAACATCTCTGAACACACTTAAAACATTATTGCATCAAGTATTTCTCAGTCTTGTTAATTTTATTTTATTGATCAATTATTTATGGTTCTCCTCTGAAAACAATATTAAAACATAAAGAGATGAACATGCAGGTGGCAAAATAGAAATGCTGCAGTAATTTATTTTCATTTTTTTAGTTTATTAGTTTTCTTATTTCTAGAAATACAAATTTGATGTTATTAAAACTAACAAAAATAAGGCGATGACGTATTTGTGGTTGAAGATACAAAGGGGGAAATGTTGCCTACTCTAAGAATAAAAGGAAATGAAGGGTTACCAGCTTTAAAGTGTGTAGATAATTTCGCATAGTGGGCACTCGATTTTCAGAGAAAAAAATAACTTGTGTCCATATTAGATTTTTAATAGGTGGCATTCATTTGTATATAACGAGAGCAACTGCTTTGTTAAAATGAACGTATTGAGAAGATAGAAGTTGTGTTAGCGACAGCAGAGTGAACGTTGAGATTGAGATTGAGGTTGGGATTAAGATATAGATTCAGATTGAGATTGTTCGTGTCGGTGTCGTACACGCTATTTCGGCGTGAAGAAGAGATTATACAGTATGGAAATATAAGGTTAATGAAAATATGTAACATCGCTTTTTAGTGAAGGTATATAGTCGGGTAAATGAAAAAAGTAAAATTGGTGGCAACGCAACAAACGGTGCAAGACTTTGATAGTTTCATTCCAATTATTCTGCAGGGGAAGTTATGGAAGATCTTAAAGAATTTGGGCTAACAACAAAGCCACCAGAATCCATGGACCTGACGAGAGGCACTGGACCTTAAGCTGCTGAAAGGAAAGATGGGTAGGCTGATCTTTAGATGGGGCAACGAGATCCCGGAGATGACAGTAAACATGAATGAACGGCAGTTGTTCTATATCTGCGACAAGTTGTTGGGGTACTATCCCGTTGCTCTATGGCTGCGACTTGCATGTAGTTATGCGAAAATAAAGACAAGTGAAGAAGTGTGGGTAGATAGAGTTGATGGCAAATCTGTCAAAGTAAGACAGGAAATTCTTACTGGTGTAGAAAAGAGGACCCTGTTACTGTAGCTTACCACATACTTGATACAAAAATAGGAGTAGTGTGGTGTGAGTGATTCAAGTAGTATTGCAATAGGCATGGTTGTGGATATTGGTGGTTTGGTGGTGGAAGATGGAGCGTTTTTATTAGAAAAAAGAATGACTATAATCACATAAACGTTGCCCAAATAGATGCCTTTCTTAAAGACATCAATTTAGCTATAAGATGTGGATTGAGAGAGATCGAAATAAGGAATGATTTAGCCTAAGCATTAAGTTGGGTAAATTCTCCAGTGGAAGAGAGCGGGTGAACACGAACCAAAATGCTAGAGAGATACATGTGAAGCGAAATTTGGGAATACTTAGAGAGTTGATATGCGAATTTGGACGGCGAATAAAGGCAGTGTTTTTGCCTTCGAAGGGAAGCAAGTCAGATGCAATAATCTGAATAAATAAAAAGTGGTTAGTTGAGAAGGAGGATGTACCGGAGAACTGGAAGAGTTTAATGGTTGCTCCACTTATAAAACGTGAGGCAGTTTAGAAGGTGGTCAAGAATTGCGTTCGATATCAATCAATCGAGCCTGCCCCTAATATAAATAATCGTGGTGGAATTGGGATGCTAAACAATTGGACAAGGTAACACAATGTTATGGGGTGGTATACTTGTCACTGAACGACTGTGGACTTGGGAGACAAGCAATATGGAGATCACTACATGCGGAGTCGGCAACTGCGGTTGAAGAGAAATTTGAGATGGTGATGCTTGAACGTTGTTCAGTTAAGGAAATAATTATGGACAATGGAACCGATCATCGTTCAGAAAATCTCCAGACGATGCTAAAAAAGTGGAAGATAAGAAGATATTACAGGGTAGCATATATGCTC
This sequence comes from Sepiola atlantica, assembly GCA_963556195.1. NCBI lineage: Eukaryota > Metazoa > Mollusca > Cephalopoda > Sepiida > Sepiolidae > Sepiola > Sepiola atlantica. Next base: position 64,056,554 of record OY744530.1, read on the forward strand.
GGGGAAATGTAACAATAGATCGACATCATCAGACAGTGAAGGCAATCGCTGAGAGAGGAAGGATATCACCATAAAAAGCCTCATTCGTGTACAACATGAAAACCAACGTCAATAGAGACAGTGTCGCATAGATCAATTATTAATTATGAATGGAGGTACCATTTTGTGTTATTTTTATTCCGGTATTGTCTTAAAAATAGCTTTTTTTGCGAATTTTAGACCAATGTTGAACGCTTATTTTGCCACCAAAACTGTTTCCGTTATTTCACAATGGTTTATGCATGATAAGTTGTTTTGAAATAGTGTCGACGGGGAATTTGTAAGATCTATCAACCATTAATTAAAAGTTTGCTTTTTATGGTATGTTCTCGTTTTTTAAGTGCAATGTTATTACTAATGAAAAAGAAAAATAGACTGAAAGATGCAAAAATAAGCACATGTCCATACTAATCACTTTTAAAAATCTCCATAAAAAGGACATGTCCACTTCAAACAGTTTAAACTCTAACATCATCTCGTTTAAAATCAATCTATATTCAAATATTACACAGCATCGTTTAATAATAAAAAAGCCAATCTAAATATTAAGCAAACAACGCATGTAACTAATTATTTTTTATTATAAAAGCACCCCTAAGATAAAGAGGGGCGGAGAAATTTATTTACAAGACCCTAATGAAACTATCAGGGAAGAGTTTCTAAAATACTCTAGAAACGTACAAAAGCATCACGAAAAAGTGCAAAGATGTTAATGTTTAAACCTAATCAAAAGTGTACCGCTTAAATCAAAAAGTTTCTTTTAATTCGATAACAATATAAAAGTCTACACTACAGAAATTTGGCAATATTATTTTCGATGGCCTGCTGCCAACACTTAGCATTAACATGGTCACCTATGAACACGTCGCGGTAATGATGGAATCAGAATCCGACCTGTCACCATACCTGATCATCAAACAGGCACCGGTATTCAGAGAATAGTTAAAAATTCATTTTTACATCTTTTTCAGATAATTAATTATTTTGACCACTTCTGACAATTATTTAACGCATAATTTCCACTGTTACACGTATTATACTTTCCACTGTTACACGTATTATACTTTCCACTGTTACACGTATTTGCTAGGTACAGCATCACAACCACCGTAGTAAGATTCTTATTAACCGTAGCTTAAAGTATCAACACACTTTATCATCACGAGAAATTCACCATAAAAAAATTCCCTATTTAGTTTACATGTAAGATATGTATGTCTGAATTCATATAAAATATTTGTTTAATTTATATCTGCTTTTCGCATTACCTAATTTATTCTATATTTAAATAACACTGAGGGTAAGGGTGACAATAAAGATGGACACTTACCGGCTGAAAAGAGAATGATATGCTTTGCATGTCGTGCATGTCCACTGCTAGGTTAAAAAGGGATTCTCTTCACAATTGTCGACTTTTATAGTTTTGACTGATCTGCATATGAGAATAACAAATTGCCACACGTGGAGGCCAACTGCCATGAATAAAAAGACGGATGGAAAGCAGGGAGTCGATTTCCCGAAAACAGAGAGAAAGTTGTGGTGCTAGAAATCTGCTTGAAGGTTCGATTGCCTTTGTAATCGTTCTTATTACGGTTAGATTACAAGTTATTTCGATACCGTTTGCATCACGCAGTCTGGAAGTGTAGAGTAAGCCCCTCCCCTTCAGCTGTGCAGCACTTTGTATTAACAAAGCTAATGTTGTTCCACAATTTGACGAGCGTAAAGGAGTGTGGGTTGCAGCATGGAAATGCTCAGCGGATCGTGCACCAGAGAAGCTTAAAACTTGTATTTCGAATATCCTATGTCTACTGAATCAAGTAAAGATTATTAACGCGATATGCAGACCTGAATAAACAGCGGTTGGTTGCTACCTAATGAGGAGGAGTTTGGCCCACCCAAGGGACTAATACTACGTATGTCTGCATCACAGGCCAATCAAATGAGGTACGTCTTGTCATGGACTATTGTGAATTAAACATCTATATCGATGCATTTACTTGATGCATTTACTGATTATGCAGATGTATACACAGATAAAACACTATAATGCAGACAGCAAGGAACAAATGTATACATTCTTGACATCAAGAAGGCATACCTAAATATCTATGTTGAGAGATATCTTTGGCCGTACCTGACAGTGATATTTAAAGGAGAAATATATCGTGCAACCGGGTTATTATTTAACCTTTATGTGGCGCCTCTGGCAATGTATGATGCCCTCGAGGCTGCGTTAGCCCAGGATTAGTAGATAAGAATATCAATGTCGGCGTATATCGATGACATATATATTAATGAGCCCGTGGTGTCGGCAACATTAGTGAGAGAGCATGTACATCTGTATCGACTCACTAGTAAGGGTTTAAAAAGATGGTAAACGGTGCAAGAGTGCTAGACTTAGTAGTGTGTGAGGATGGTAGTCGATTGTGATGACAGCGAGGAATTAGTACAGTGGGCGGTCCTACAACAATGCCACGAAGATATATTTTCGAAATGTGGGGCATATTGGCGGAGCAAGTTCCTTTTGAATAGCGATAGGGTTTATAAAACATCGCGCTAAAACTGTCGCACAAGACTTTAATGACAAAGTTAGCGATGCTTCTCTGGAGTGTATGATAGCACTTACTTGGGTACAGCAATTATATCCTGTCTAAGTTGTACGTGGACACGAAAGAACTGGATGCATAGGTGTACGCAATCTTGCTGGCTGGGGACGTGGCTCTTGACGCCGATGGAGCCTTGATCGAGGATGCATGCTGGTTTCGACTAAATTAAGATATCCACCATGTAAACGTGGCAGAGCTAAAAGATGTATTAAAAGGATTAAACTCGCGCTTAAATACCAGGCCAATGTGTGACACATAAAATCATACTTTTTTGTGTGTACCACTGAGTGACCAATGCACTCACGGAAAAGTCTCAGTTGAGCACCAACATGGCAACGGAGATGCTCATTAGGCGGAGGCTAGACACTATAATCTCATTTGTGAAATAGTACATTTCGGTTACTGTAGCACTAGTAACATCGGACCAGAACTGTACAGACTCACTGACAAGAGTTCCACAGCGGTGGCTCAATGATGTGAAGAGTGAGATTGAACCCAACACAACTGAACAAAGTTCAACGAGATAGTGGACTTACGGGAGCCAGGCAAACATCATATATTTTGTGCTTAGAATCGACTCGTTTGTTTCACAAGCGGCAATAAAATAAATTGTTCGGAATTGTGAGAAATGTCAGACAATAAACCCAGCTCGATTGCAGTGGAAATAGGTAGATCTCAGTAAGCATTAAGTATGGAACCGAATGGGCATGGACATGACACACTACAACGGTTGACACTGATGTATTGTGGCACCACCCTAATTGTTGTAGCCAACAATTATAGTAATTCATGAATGAATGAATAGGGTGTAAACGTCCGACCATGTTGCGCATACAGTCCATCAGGAAATGGTATAATTGAAAGGTGTAATAGGACAGTAAAGCGGATTTCTGCATGAAAGAGCTGCCCTATTATGGAGGTTGTGTATCGGTACAACGTTACCCCCAAGAGTGTAAGAGTGCTTAGTAAGCACCCAGTAATTTGCTGCACTTCCACTAGATAAGAATAAAAGGGGACAATGTTGTGCCACGTTCGGATTACCAAAGGATGTCTACAAATTATAAAGGGAGGAGGTCAGTTTAGGTGTAAAATACACAAGGACGTTTCACACCGAAATTTAGACCAGGTTGCATCACCAGAGTGATGCCCACAGTCGATGGTCGTAAATAGCACGCCACGCCTACACATCAGTTCATCACCGCTAGTGAAAACACGGTGATACATAATCAGAAGGTGCTGAATGGAGAGAACCAGATTCTGATGCAGGGTTCACTTTCTGAGAGTGAGGGAGAAGACGAACCTACTTTGGTTAAGCTTCTTAATTCCAAACCAATTCACATCCTTGTACATATGCCGCTTTGACCTACTATTGGGGAATACTAAGATAAAACAACCTGCTACTAACTGTCATTTGTTTGATCATACGACCAGGGAGGAGTGTTACAATAAAGAGGAACACTTACCAGCTGAAAAGAGAATTGTATGCTTTGCATGTCATGCATACCCATCCACCAGAGTAAAAAAGAGCCTCTCTTCAGAGTTTTAGACTTTAAGAGTTGGGGTAGATCTCCATATGTGAATAACAAATTATCGTATGTAGAGACCAACTGAAATCAATGAAAAGACGGATGGAGAACAATGAGTCGAATTTCAGAGAGCAGAGAAAATCAGATTAGGATAGAAATCTATTTGAAAAGTTGGATTGACTTTGTAACTTTTTTATTACGGTTAGATTACAGTGAGTCATCTATACAAGGACTCTTCTCATTTTAACAACCCGCAAAGATTATCCCTAGATCAGCAACTATTCCAATGTTATGCCGGTGAAATAATACAGTCAAAGAAAAAAGAGAAGCTATTAATTAAATTTGTAATTTAGAAGATTTTAGTAACTCACAAAGCCTGTCTGTTAGCCTCGAGGGTCAGCCAGACTTTGGGATAAAGGTGACGTTTAATATGAATCACAATAAAAAGGAGTTGCGAATAGTAAACAAATATAAGATTTCAATTCTAGATTATATACTTTATCTTCGCAATGTTTTCCTCTTTTCTTTCAATTCTATCAACAGTTGCGAACTGTTTTGATATCAACATAGCTTTTATATTTGATCAATATTAATATAATTCGATTAATGAATCAATAAATACGTCCGCCTAAGCTTCATCGATATTCGGTGGCTGATGAGTTTAGAAGCACACGGGATAGAAACATGAAATGTCGGACAACGCAGAAGGATAAATACATTAAAAAATGATGGTGGCAATATCAGTAATTTAACACTGCCAGCGTATATAATTAAATTCAATCTAAGATCAAAGTGTATTATCTGTTCGGTCTTCAGTCAGTAAGTGGAAAGTGGAACAATTACGCATCTCGACTGAGGTAATTAACATGTTGGTTCTAATCCAGAGTTCACATTTTCGGGGAACTACAACAACAAAAACTGATATTGATTTTTACTTTGTGCTTTAATGGGGCAACTAGATAGGAACAGTATAAGCAACTGCAGTAGATGTTTAAAAGATTAATAAACATGCACAGATAAATGATTACGATAAGTGACATCAGAAGAAATGCGATCCGTTTAAGTTCATCCACTGATATATCACGAGAAGAAATAATGGTCCAGAGAAATTGGTCATGGCGTTAATTAATCTGCTAAAAGCGTCGTATAGCAAAATACCTTCTAAAACTTGTTCTTTCTTGCGTATAAGAAATACCTTAATGTAGTGGAGAAGTTCTAATTCGGAAGCTTTCTGGTCATGTTACCACTAGTTCAAGGTCAGCGATGACCTAGAGCCGTAGTATCTGCTATTTCTTTACAACATATACGCCTAAAAATAAATACATTCACAAAGCCATCGTATAAAAACATAACATATGCACAGTCTCGACATAAAATGACACACTAAAACTTAACGACCAACCAACCAACAACTTGTTTCTGCGAAAATGGCAGAATTGAATTAATAACACTCCACTGTCACTAGTGTTTTTTTAATGCTAGAACAAATAATCCCATAATCAAGTTTGAAAATGTCTATGAATTATAAATTCTACAGAATAAATATTCAGAATAAATGTTTACTGTTGAGTATATTTATTTTGATATTGGCCATAAGTAAACATCTCTTACAAGTTGGTAGATTATGGTAAAAGGTAGAACTTTGTTTGATTGACACGTAATGGATGGATAAATGTGTCTGCAGAGCGAAACTGCGTAGTATAAATAACTTACGAAGTCTTGGCAAAATGCAAAGGAATTACAAGTCAAAATAAGTATCACAACAAAATTAGTTTACGAATATTGACTGATGTAGTTGTCAAGATTTTGTGAACAAAATGGAACCACCCAAAGAAAAATACAGTATCTGAAAGATCCTGGATATTTACGAAGTAAAACGGAAACATTAAAAAAAACATAAATTCGGTTTACAGGTCAAATATATCCCAGTGTTGTTCGCAAAATAATATCGAAATTAAATACCATAACATCAAGGAAAATAGGACGTAATTTGATGCAAACAATAGGTTTACAATACTATAGACAAACGGAAACAAAAAGAAGAACTAGCGTGAGGTCTCAGAATGATGAAGCGCCAGCTATTGAGGCAGCAAACTGTTCCTCCAATAATGTATGAATGAAATAGTAAATTGAAGGGATGTTTTGTTTTTACCAAACGAATATTAAGAGAAGGAAACCTTTTTGCAACTAACAATAAGGTCACCAACTTTTCTAGTTGATTCATGCCATTAGGAGGAAAACAGAAAAAGAAAAAATACAAACCGCCTCTAAGCCCGAATACCACGTTATACAGGTTACACCCAATGGATTTAAACAATAAACATTTAATAAAAAAACATGCGCGCTTGTTCGGCCTCCTAAACCTAGAGATTCCCATTTAAATCCAGACAACGCTCACATCAAGGAAACATTTTCCAATTCATATATACATATATGTATATAGTTCTCTCTCTCTCTCTCTCTCTCTCTCTCTCTCTCTCTCTCTATATATATATATATATATATATAGTCATCCACATACAGCCTGTTTCGCTGTTTCACAGCTCATCAGTGCGGCTAGACCAGTTAGTGTCTCAAGCCGGGATCGAAACGCAACCGTCGAGCTGACAGTCGGCGATGCTAACCCCTACGCCATCATATATATATATATATATATATATATATATATATATATATATATATATATATATATATATATATATATATATATATATATATATATATAATTAATTATTGAAGACAATATATGTATAATCATATATCATCAGATCCTTTTAGTTTGTAGTCTCCTTTGAAGATTCAGCTCAATGTTTGTAAATTATTGATAACAGAGCAAAATATAGAACAGATATTTATTATATTCTAATAACCATGGTTTGTTTTATTAGTTTTATTTTTGTTTTTATTTTTTTCACATTTCCAAAAATTCCAAATTTCTGTGAGATATATTTAACGGTCCGTTTCATTTGTTTTGTGCCAAACAACATTTGTATGTCAATATCGTCTCTGCAACACTACAAAATCATCAGAAAAAGTTCACAAATAATAAGAGTTCTTAGATTAGAGTGTCTTGAAAAACACCCACATCATACATCAGTTTCATTTTAAGGTGAAAATAAACAAAAGAACAAACGAAAACTTCAGAGCAGACACTCACATGGCTGATTAGTTTGATCGTACACATGTCAAGCTAAATTTGTTGCTGTTTTTTTTTGTTTTGAACTCAAAATATTTCTCAGGGTTGGGGGAGAGTAAAAAACAAGTTAGGATGGGTGGACTGGAGTAATTGAAGGGTCGTGGAAAATTTTAGGGGTCAGGCAATACTTTTTAGGTGTCAGGCCAATTTTGTTTTGTTTTGTTTTAAACTCAAAATATATCTCAGGTTTGGGGGAAAGTGAAAAATTAGTTGAGATGGGGGGCTGGACAGATTGAGGGGTCGGGAAAAATTTTAGAGGTCAGGCCGAACTTTTAAGGGGTCAGGCTATTTTTTTTTGTTTTTTTTGTTTTGAACTCAAAATATTTCTCAGGATTTTGGGAAAGTGACAAATTAGTTGAGATGCGGGGCTGGAGAGATTGAGGGGTCCGGGAAAATTTTAGCGGTGATGCCGAACTTTTTAGGGGTCAAGCAACATTTTTTGCTGTTTCTTTGTTTTGAACTCAAAATATTTTTCTAGGTTGGGGGAGAGTGAAAAACAAGTTGTGATGGTGGGATGAGAGATTGAGGGGTCGTGGAAAATTTTAGGGGTCAGGCAAAACTTTTAAGCGGTCAGGCGAAATTTTTGTTTTGTTGTTTTGAACTCAAAATATATCTGTGGGGTCGGGGAAAGTTTTAGGGGTCAGGCCGAACTTTTTAGGGGTAGGCCAAATTTTCGTCTTTTTTTTTTTGAACTCAAAATATTTCTCAGTGTTGGGGGAAAGTGAAAAATTAGTTGGGATGAGGGGCTGGAGAGATTGATGGGTCGGGGAAAATTTTAGGGGTCAGGCAAAATTGTTTTTTTGGATTCCTTTTGTTTTGAACTCAAAATATTTCCCAGGGTTGGGAGAGAGTTAAAAATTAGTTGGGATGAGGGGCTGGAGAGATTTCAAGGGCCAGTTCTCACTTTTTAAGGGTCAGGCCAAATTTTTGACCTTTTTTTTTGTTTTGAACTCAAAATATTTCTCAGGGTTGGGGGAGAGTGAAAATTAGTTGTGATGGGGGGCTGGAGAGATTGACTTGTCGGGGAAAATTTTAGTGGTCAGGCCAAATTTTTTGCTTTGTTTTTGTTTTGAACTCAAAATATATCTCAGGGTTAGGGGAGTGTGAAAAATTAGTTGGGAGGGGGGCTGGAGAGATTGAGGGGTCGGGTAAAATTTTAGGGCTCAGGCCGCACTTTTTAGGGGTCAGGAATAATTTTTTTGTTTTTTTTTGTTTTGAACTCAATATATTTCTTAGGGTTAAGAGAGAGTGAAAAATAGGTTGGCAGGGGGACTGGAGAGATTGAGGGGTCGGGGCCAATTTTAAGGGTCAGGCCGAACTTTTTAGGGGTCAGCCCAAATTTTTTCTTTTTTTTTGGTTTTGAACTCAAAATATTTTTCAGGGTTGGGGGAGAGTGAACCACGAGTTGGGATGGGGGCCTAGAGATATTGAGGGGTAGGGGAAAATTTTACGGGTCAGGCCGAACTTTTACGGGGTCAGGCCAAATTTTTTGCTTTTTTTTGTTTTGAACTCAAAATATTTCTCAGAGTTTGGGGAGAGTGAACAACAAGTTGGAAGGGGGGGGGCTGAGGAGATTGAAAGGTCGGGGAAAATTTCAGGTGTCAGGCCGAACTTTTAAGGGCTCGGGCCAATTTTTGATTGTTTTTTTTTGTTTTGAACTCAAAATATTTCTAAGGGTTGGGGGAGAGTAAAACAAAATTGGATGGGTGCGACTGGAGTGATTGAGGGGTCGGGGAAAATTGTAGGGGTCGGGCCAAACTTTTTAGGGGATCGGGCGAACTGTTTTTGTTTTTTTTAACTGAAAATATTTCGTAGGTATGTATATAGTATGCACACCAGGGCGGCGATAGGTACGAATATAGTATGCGCACCTGTGCGGCGATAGGTATATGAACATGGAAAGCCCCAAATTACCCTACAATGCTGGAGTTACGGTCATTAACCGAATCTTAACGACATATTATCTGATTACTCCTAACTTAATATTGATGTTTGTGGTGACTTTAATATTCCCAATAGAAAATAGCTAGTCCACTTTAATAAGAGTGATGATGAAAAAAAGGTTCTGTCATGACTTTTTCCTTTCATATGAACTGACCCTAATTATGGACAAATTCAGCCGCTTACCGGATGCTAATGGACACTATGAAATTAAATTGAGGGCAAAATAGGTTTAAAATATCTAAATATTTGTAAGGGTGCCTAGATTGTGTTCTATGGTGATGATGTTATTTGTGGTTAAGTGGTTTAGATTCGTGGTGAAAGAAAATGTATGTGGGGAGGGGTTTGTGCGTGAGTGTGTATGCGGGGACTTGTATATAAGTACAATTGAGAGCGAAGAGAAGAAATGTTAGCCATGATGTAGGTTAGTTTTTGTTCGGTCAGGATATTTAGATATTTAAACCCCTTTTGCCCTCAATTTAATTTACAACCACCAGCACTGCCTGCACAAAACTACATTTCACCTATTTCTCGCCAAAATTAATATCACTTTTCTCCTTTTCTTTCTTTTTTTTCCATCCCCTCATTGTCATATTCACAGCACATTTCAACACTTTCCTTCTAACCTATTTATATTCACACATTCTTGACATAGCCAGCTGGTCAATACTCCTAGCCTCCCAAAAGTTCACACCTAACCACAACAAAATCTCCCCTCTCCCCTCACCCATCTCACCCTTTCGACTACTACTTTCACACTCTTACCCACTCACCCAACCTACTTTCAAATCATCTTCATTTCTTCAAATCTTTTTCTATACTACCTACACACCAAAGACACAAAGCTTCCCCCCTTTCCCTCCTCTTTCCCAAGCCCCTCAAAACCTATGCTACACCTCACCACGACAAAATGCTGAACACCCCCTCCCCTCTCTCCCTCCCTAAGACAAATTCATTAACACTCCCACCCCTCCCCTTTTTCACTCACAGCCATCCATATTCATTTCACTCTCTGCCATCGACTTCTCTCAGCCCGGACCTTGGTCCTGCGCGCCTATTAGTAGCCACTACTTCTTCTCATCAACCCATCATGTGAACCCAATATTTCTATGTACTTGCATGACATTTTTCTTAAAATGATCATCCTGAAGAAGTCTTACAAATAAAGACGAAACGTTGATGACTACATAAAAAACATATTTTGGTTTTTCCTTTTTCATTTCCCATGTATATATATATATATATATATATATATATATATATATATATATGAACATTCGGCTTGATTATATCTTCTTATTTTTCAATTTTTATGTCAAAATAGAAAAACATAATCAATGTTCTATAAGTATCACTAGAAGTTTAGATTCTTGTGTGTAAAAAAAACATAGCTTCAAGCATTTTTGTTTTTTTACAATTAGTACCTTCACCTTATTTTCTCACCTTTCTTTAAACTATGATTTGTATTTAAACAAACGTGTTTGTCCTTTTCAAAGGGAAGGGCAGAAACTCTGCAACAACACATATATAGTTACGCCCCTATTTAAGATGTCTTCTATTTGAAAACAATTCTGACTCGGACAAACTATATTTTGGAAGGAATCAAATAGAATTACATTTTTTCTCATGCTGCAACGATCCACAATTTAAACTAAGGAACCAAAATCAAATATTAATTTTGTAAGAGGATAGGTATCGATTACAACGAAACGATAAGGAGACACACTTTATATATATATATATATATATATATATATATATATATATTATATATATATATATATATATATATATATATATATATATGATCATTATTATTATTATTATTATTATTTTATGTATCAACATAAAATGTTATTAAGAAATATGATATTGTTTGTACCAATTTTCAGATTTTCAGCATTTACTTAAACAGTGCTCGATACGTTGGTATAGATAATATATAAATATATATATATATCAATTAATCTACTCATTTTATCCTGCAATTCTCTTTGAAACACAGAAGCCTCTATGTATCTTAATTCAATAAATATATTTTTCATAACTTTATATATATATATATATATATATATATAAGTTATTATAATATATTTATTCAATTAAGCTACACAGAGGCTTCTGTGTTTCAAAGAGAATTGCCAGGCTAAAATGTGTAGCTTAATTGCTATAAATATATTTTCATAACTTACTCTACTACCAACGTATCGAGCACTGTTTAAGTAAATGCTGAAAATCTGAAAATTGGTACAAACAATATCATATTTCTTAATAACATTTTATGTTGATACATAAAATAATAATAATAATAATAATAATGATCATATATATATATATATATATATATATATATATATATATATATATATATATATATATAATCACCTGGTTGGTACAAATACCTGTACTGACTGGTATTCCGATGGGTTGTTTTCTGTTTCACACAGTGCCAGGTCGACCTATCATCTCAATATTATTGCTTTTGAAACATCAGTTGAAGATGTTCACTGATTCAAACTTTTCAAAACGTCGAGAGATTTACCCCCTTTTTACTATCAATTGTTTTCTCCGACTGAATCAATTTTCTTTTCATTTTTCATCGGATGTTTTTAGTTTTTAATTTATCATTCTGACGTTTCCTCTCAGAGGGTCAGACGACAAAGCCTTTCGGAAATTGTTTGCAATTTTCTTTTTTTGTCATCGCCAAGTTTCATTGATTTAAAATAATGTTTCCTCTTAAAGGTATCTTACTATTTGGTTGTACTAGAAATCTACTTAGATAATCTCGATATCGGCACAACACCCAATTTATCAAAACGTTAAACAACGTTATGCGCATTAAAAATATGTTAATCGTTTTGAGGTGTAGGATGACTTTTCTTAAATCTTGCCGCTTAAACTATGCACCTCCCGGTTATATCTGTAACCGAATTTCTAAAATGTAGCCTAGAAATTCGCTGGCAGTCCAACGCGTATCTTTACAAGACGAACTTCTTTTTAACGCCGATTCGTATAATTCTTTGCTAAGTAAATATCTTTTATTTTTAATTTTCTTTCTTTGGCAAACTTAGCTGTTCAAAGTTTTTGTCTAATGGCGATATTTTCACCCTCAATAAAAGCATTTCTTCGAATAAATATTTGCAGAATTTGATTAACAAGAAGTTTGGCACTAGAGCAAATTCGGTAAACATATATTTAATTATTCGTATTATGCTCTATCCAATACTAAACAATTTGTCTTGTCTGCCGGCTTAGAATTTCGCATTCCCGACATTGATAAAATCAACATATTAAGTGAGATTTAACTATTATATTCTTCAACTAAACAGACATTCACCTATTTACACTGATGAATTAACTAGCGTTAAAATTCAGTTAGGTTAATTAGGCCGGAGATTTTCCGCCATACGCACTAAATCAAGCGATGGTAGAAAAGTCGAACTCTGAAAAAAAAAGGACCAAGCGTTGTTATCCTCAACTACGTTGATTATATCTCCAAAATGTTACAGATTTTGGATGACAACAATATGTTATTCAGGATCGGTAGTTTAAGTCAAGATGATACCTTTCGTATGGAAATACACATCCAGAAAAAGCTTCTTCAACTTCATACAGGCAAGTTTATTTTACGGCTTACCCAAGAGTCATAGACCCAACATTCCTTTACGCCCTATTCTATCAATGTTGGGTTCTGCAAAACATGAACTTGGAAAATGGTTAATCGATATTTTAAAGTAAGTACTTACTGTTTCTCTGGCTTACTGTATCTCTGATTAATTTCAATTTGTGTCTTATATACACAAACTATCTCTCTCAAATGATACCTAGTTCTTGTCTACCTTTGACATAAATAGTATGTTTACCAATGCACCATTAAATAAACCCATTGGTATATATGCAGATTATTTTTACCGTGGCCCCTTAAGATCACCACAATTTCCTGAACGATTTTTTGTTAAACTGATGGAGCTTGCTACTAAATCGGTTTCCTTCAATTTTAACAATATAATGTATCGGAAAATTGATGATATATTCATGGACAGCTTACTTGGTCCATCTTTAGCCAATATTTTCGTTGTATTTTTGAAAACGAATTATTTTCCAAAATGACCAAACCAGCTTTTTGCACACATTATGTTGATGACACTGTTGCTTGCTTTCCTTCACGAGACAATGCTGAACATTTATTCGTCTTCTTTGGGACTTACATCCAACGTTGCAATTTACTATTGAGGTCGGAGATTGTGTTTCTCTCCCATTCCTTAGTAGTTTAGTGTCTAAAGCTGGTTTTACGTTTGAAACCTTTGTGCATAGACAAACAACTTTTACAGTTCTTTATCAAAATTGGTTCACCTTCGGCCCTAAATCAAGAAAAAAATAACTTAGTAGTACTCTTACTAATCAAACACTTATGATGTGTTCCCTAACTCAACTTGATGCGGAACTTGGTGAAATTACCAATATTGTTTATACCAATGCATACCCCATCAATTTCATAAAATAGGCACCAATGAACGCAAAGTTGCTATATTTAATGGTTATGAATTTATTGGCCGGTTACGATGTCCTATCTATTTAAAACTTCCATGGTTAGGTCCCGACTGCCTTGACATTGACAAAAAGATTTCTTCTACTCAACGCTGTTTTTCTAGCAACCATGCTGAGAATGATTTACACGACTGAAACCTTTTTCTCTTCTTTGCAGAATAATGATTTGCAAGTCATTCAAAAGAATTCTGTTGTTTATAAATTCCTATGTCAGTATAGAACTGACTACGTTAGTAAAACATCCCAAAGATTAGAAATGAGAATAACCCACATTACATACGTTTCAAGATCATCTGGAAACTTTCAAGGACACGAATCTGACATCGTTAATCATCTGCTTAGTATAAATACTTGTTTTGACCGATGTGTGGTTTTCTGTTTTACCTAGTGCCAGGTCGAACTAACATCTCCATATTATTGAGGTGTTAGTTGTTTACAATTCTCGACCTCGCCTGTATAGACAAAATATTTGAAACATCAGTTAGAGATCTTGCATGATTCAAATCTCCTTTACATTCTAAGATTTATTTTTTTCTCTCAATTTATTTCTCCAACTGAAACACTTTTTCCTCTAATTTTTACCCGCTGTTCTTAGTTTTGAATTTATCATTCTGACATTTTCTTGTCATAGGGTCAGACGATAAGGCCTTACGGAAAATTTTAGAAATTTTCTTTGTTTTCTCACCCGCCCCGTTTTATCGATTAAAATAATGTTTCCTCTGGAATATATATATATATATATATATATATATATATATATATATATTTATATTTATATTATTATTATTATTATTATTATTATTATTATTATTATTATTATTATTATTATTTCATGCATCAACATAAAATGCTATCAATTATCATGCATTTTTTAATGTATTTTTCCTTGCCGTAACATTTGTCCGGAGCTTATTTTCTATCTTTTTTATCCAACAGAATGGAGAAAAATACTACATATTTCTCTTAATTTCTGCTGCTAACGCGCGTAAAAAAATGATAATCGCATTGGATTTAGAAAAAAATACATAAAAAATAAAAATATAAAAAATACAGTTTTTAACATATTTAAATAAATCTTTCTTGTTTGTCGGTTGGACGAAAAGAAATTACAGGTATTCCGGGATATTGAAAGTACAGAGGTTAAGTTTAGTTGTGGTGTTTGACAACAGGTGAAGAAATTGAAAGATCCGATGAAAGGTATGGTTACAGATTGATTTTCCTTAGAACATCGGAATGCACAGAGGGGTTAGAAGCGCCGACCGTCAGCTCGACGGTCGAGTTTCAATCCCGGCTTGAGGCACTAATTGGTCTAGCCGCAATTATGAGCTGTGAAACAGCGAAACAATCTGTATGTGGATGACTATATAAAGCTCCCTCGCGGGGTAGAGCTTTATTTGTAAGGATATCGTCAATTACCATTAGCTTTAAAGTCGCATGATAGCGGTGGGGTTAGAAGCGCCAAACGTCAGCTCGACGGTCGAGTTTCAATCCCGGCTTGAGGCACTAACTGGTCTAGCCGCACTGATGAGCTGTGAAACAGCGAAACAGTCTGTATGTGGATGACTATATATATATATATATATATATATATATATATATATATATATATATGGGTCTTGGCATATGAAAGTTAGCGAGTAAAACACTGCTGGACGAATTCATTTCAAGTGTTTCAGGGAATTGAAAAATCAGATAACAAGTCAGACCACCTCTTCTTACAATCTATTTCCATAATGAGATGTTTTCTATTCTTTTTTCTGCTTTTTATATCGATTTATTACTTTTATTTTATTTATTAACTTTCCAGTTTGAGACAGGTTCCTTCCTTCTTATTTGTTTAACTTCAAGGATTCAAACGTTATATATATATATATATATATATATATATATATATATATATATATATATATATATATATATATATATATCAATAATAGTGCGAACACTAGGCGTACATACTATTTCCCGTTCATATGTGACGGAAGTTGTACAATTACTTAAATATTAGTATTGAAATAAATATTGTATTAATAACATTTAAATGTTTAAATTTGTAATGGATTAACATTATATTACATGAGACAACTTTTAATAATAGTGCAAAAAATAACACGTACCACTTTAGGTTTGTTATTTATGTAACATAAATCTACTTTGGAATACGATCTACAACTCTTATTGGAATCAACACGATACGAGAGCAAAGAAAACAACTTCTCCTAATTGGTTTCGAAAGAATGTACAGTTTGATGGTGGAACACAAACCTTTAAAAAATGTAAGGTGTACGGTGTACATATTGTTTCCTTGTAGATATAATCCCAAAGTAGTATAGTTATCGTGTGCATATTGTTTCCTTGTAAATATCAAGCCAAAGTAGCACCAGTACGGTGTGCATATTGTTTCCTAGTAAATATCAAGTAAAAGCAACATCCGTACGGTGTGCATATTGTTTCCTTGTAAATATCAAGCTAAAGTAGAACCTGTACGGTGTGCATATTGTTTCCTTGTAAATATCAAGCTAAAGTAGAACCTGTACGGTGTGCATATTGTTTCTTTGCAAATATCAAGCCAAAGTAGCATCCGAACGGTGTGCATATTGTTTCCTTGTAAATATAAAGCCAAAGAAGCACCAATACGGGGTACATATTGTTACCTTGTAAATATCAAGCAAAAGTAGCACCAGTACGGGGTACATATTGTTTCCTTGTAAATATCAAGCAAAAGTAGCACCAGTACGGAGTACATATTGTTTACTTGTAAATATAAAGCCAAAGTAGCACCAGTACGGGGTACATATTGTTTACTTGTAAATATCAAGCAAAAGTAGCATCCGTACGATGTGCATATTGTTTCCTTGTAAATATCAAGCAAAAGTAGCACCCGTACAGGGGTACATATTGTTTCCTTGTAAATATCAAGCAAAAGTAGCACCAGTACGGGGTACATATTGTTTACTTGTAAATATCAAGCAAAAGTAGCATCCGTACGGTGTACATATTGTTTCCTTGTAAATATAAAGCCAAAGTAGCATCCGTACGGTGTGCATATTGTTTCCTTGTAAATATCAAGCAAAAGTAGCATCCGTACGGTGTGCATATTGTTTCCTTGTAAATATCAAGCAAAAGTAGCACTAGTACGGGGTACATATTGTTTACTTGTAAATATCAAGCCAAAGTAGCACCAGAACGGTGTGCATATTGTTTCCTTGTAAATATCAAGTCAAAGAAGCATCCGTACGGTGTGCATATTGTTTCCTTGTAAATATCAAGCAAAAGTAGCATCCGTTCGGTGTGCATATTGTTTCCTTGTAAATATCAAGCCAAAGTAACATCCGTACGGGGTACATATTGTTTACTTGTAAATATCAAGCCAAAGTAGCACCAGTACAGTGTGAATATTGTTTACTTGTAAATATCAAGCCAAAGTAGCATCAGTGCGGTGTGCATATTGTTTCCTTGTAAATATCAAGCAAAAGTAGCACCAGTACGGGGTACATATTGTTTCATTGTAAATATCAAGCAAAAGTAGCACCAGTACAGTGTGCATATTGTTTCCTTGTAAATATCTAGCAAAAGTAGCACCAGTACGGGGTACATATTGTTTACTTGTAAATATTAAGCAAAAGTAGCACCAGTACGGGGTACATATTGTTTACTTGTAAATATCAAGCCAAAGAAGCATCCGTACGGTGTGCATGTTGTTTCCTTGTAAATATCAAGCCAAAGAAGCACCAATACAGTGTACATATTGTTTCTTTGTAAATATCAAGCAAAAGTAGCACCAGTACAGTTTGCATATTGTTTCCTTGTAAATATCAAGCCAAAGTAGCATCCGTACAATGTGCATATTGTTTCCTTGTAAATATAAAGCCAAAGTAGCATCCGTACGGTGTGCATATTGTTTCCTTGTTAATATCAAGCCAAAGTAACATCAGTACGGTGTGCATATTGTTTCCTTGTAAATATCAAGCTAAAGAAGCACCAATACGGGGTACATATTGTTACCTTGTAAATATCAAGCCAAAGTAGCACCAGTACGGGGTACATATTGTTTCCTTGTAAATATCAAGCAAAAGTAGCACCAGTACGAAGTACATATTGTTTACTTGTAAATATAAAGCCAAAGTAGCACCAGTACGCGGGTACATATTGTATACTTGTAAATATCAAGCAAAAAAAGCATCCGTACGGTGTGCATATTGTTTCCTTGTAAATATCAAGCAAAAGTAGCACCAGTACGGGGTACATATTGTTTCCTTGTAAATATCAAGCAAAAGTAGCACCAGTACGGGGTACATATTGTTTACTTGTAAATATAAAGCAAAAGTAGCATCCGTACGGTGTGCATATTGTTTCCTTGTAAATATAAAGCAAAAGTAGCACCAGTACGGGGTACATATTGTTTACTTGTAAATATCAAGCAAAAGTAGCATCCGTACGGTGTACATATTGTTTCCTTGTAAATATAAAGCAAAAGTAGCATCCGTACGGTGTGCATATTGTTTCCTTGTAAATATCTAGCAAAAGTAGCATCCGTACGGTGTACATATTGTTTCCTTGTAAATATAAAGCAAAAGTAGCACTAGTACGGGGTACATATTGTGTCTTTGTAAATATCAAGCTAAAGTAGAACCTGTACGGTGTGCATATTGTTTCCTTGTAAATATCAAGCTAAAGTAGAACCTGTACGGTGTGCATATTGTTTCCTTGCAAATATCAAGCCAAAGTAGCATCCGTACGGTGTGCATATTGTTTCCTTGTAAATATAAAGCCAAAGAAGCACCAATACAGTGTACATATTGTTTTCGTTGTAAATATCAAGCAAAAGTAGCACCAGTACAGTTTGCATATTGTTTCCTTGTAAATATCAAGCCAAAGTAGCATCGGTACAATGTGCATATTGTTTCCTTGTAAATATCAAGCCAAAGTAGAACTAGTACATTGTGCATATTGTTTCCTAGTAAATATCAAGCAAAAGCAACATCCGTACGGTGTGCATATTGTTTCCTTGTAAATATCAAGCTAAAGTAGAACCTGTACGGTGTGCATATTGTTTCCTTGTAAATATCAAGCCAAAGTAGCATCCGTACGGTGTGCATATTGTTTCCTTGTAAATATAAAGCCAAAGAAGCACCAATACAGTGTACATATTGTTTCCATTGTAAATATCAAGCAAAAGTAGCACCAGTACAGTTTGCATATTGTTTCCTTGTAAATATCAAGCCAAAGTAGCATCCGTACAATGTGCATATTGTTTCCTTGTAAATATCAAGCCAAAGTAGCATCCGTACGGTGTGCATATTGTTTCCTTGTTAATATCAAGCCAAAGTAACATCCGTACGGTGTGCATATTGTTTTCTTGTAAATATCAAGTTAAAGTAGAACCTGTACGGTGTGCATATTGTTTCTTTGCAAATATGAAGCCAAAGTAGCATCCGTACGGTGTGCATATTGTTTCCTTGTAAATATAAAGCCAAAGAAGTACCAATACGGGGTACATATTGTTACCTTGTAAATATCAAGCAAAAGTAGCACCAGTACGGGGTACATATTGTTTCTTTGTAAATATCAAGCAAAAGTAGCACCAGTACGGAGTACATATTGTTTACTTGTAAATATAAAGCCAAAGTAGCACCAGTACGGGGTACATATTGTTTACTTGTAAATATCAAGCAAAAGTAGCATCCGTACGGTGTGCATATTGTTTCCTTGTAAATATCAAGCAAAAGTTGCACCAGTACGGGGTACATATTGTTTCCTTGTAAATATCAAGCAAAAGTAGCACCAGTACGGAGTACATATTGTTTACTTGTAAATATAAAGCCAAAGTAGCATCCGTACGGTGTGCATATTGTTTCCTTGTAAATATCAAGCAAAAGTAGCATCCGTACGGTGTGCATATTGTTTCCTTGTAAATATAAAGCCAAAGTAGCATCCGTACGGTGTGCATATTGTTTCCTTGTAAATATCAAGCAAAAGTAGCATCCGTTCGGTGTGAATATTGTTTCCTTGTAAATATCAAGCAAAAGTAACATCCGTACGGGGTACATATTGTTTACTTGTAAATATCAAGCCAAAGTAGCACCAGTACAGTGTGAATATTGTTTACTTGTAAATATCAAGCCAAAGTAGCATCAGTGCGGTGTGCATATTGTTTCCTTGTAAATATCAAGCAAAAGTAGCACCAGTACGAGGTACATATTGTTTCCTTGTAAATATCAAGCAAAAGTAGCACCAGTACAGTGTGCATATTGTTTCCTTGTAAATATCAAGCAAAAGTAGCACCAGTACGGGGTACATATTGTTTACTTGTAAATATCAAGCAAAAGTAGCACCAGTACGGGGTACATATTGTTTACTTGTAAATATCAAGCCAAAGAAGCATCCGTACGGTGTGCATATTGTTTCCTTGTAAATATAAACCCAAAGAAGCACCAATACAGTGTACATATTGTTTCCTTGTAAATATCAAGCAAAAGTAGCACCAGTACAGTTTGCATATTGTTTCCTTGTAAATATCAAGCCAAAGTAGCATCCGTACAATGTGCATATTGTTTCCTTGTAAATATCAAGCCAAAGTAGCCTCCGTACGGTGTGCATATTGTTTCCTTGTTAATATCAAGCCAAAGTAACATCCGTACGGTGTGCATATTGTTTCCTTGTAAATATACAAGCTAAGGTAGAACCTGTACGGTGTGCATATTGTTTCTTTGCAAATATCAAGCCAAAGTAGCATCCGTACGGTGTGCATATTGTTTCCTTGTAAATATAAAGCCAAAGAAGCACCAATACGGTGTACATATTGTTACCTTGTAAATATCAAGCAAAAGTAGCACCAGTACGGGGTACATATTGTTTCCTTGTAAATATCAAGCAAAAGTAGCACCAGTACGGAGTACATATTGTTTACTTGTAAATATAAAGCCAAAGTAGCACCAGTACGCGGGTACATATTGTTTACTTGTAAATATCAAGCAAAAGAAGCATCCGTACGGTGTGCATATTGTTTCCTTGTAAATATCAAGCAAACGTAGCACCAGTACGGGGTACATATTGTTTCCTTGTAAATATCAAGCAAAAGTAGCACCAGTACGGGGTACATATTGTTTACTTGTAAATATCAAGCAAAAGTAGCATCCGTACGGTGTACATATTGTTTCCTTGTAAATATAAAGCAAAAGTAGCATCCGTACGGTGTGCATATTGTTTCCTTGTAAATATCAAGCAAAAGTAGCATCCGTACGGTGTACATATTGTTTCCTTGTAAATATAAAGCAAAAGTAGCACTAGTACGGGGTACATATTGTTTCTTTGTAAATATCAAGCTAAAGTGGAACCTGTACGGTGTGCATATTGTTTCCTTGTAAATATCAAGCCAAAGTAGCATCCGTACGGTGTGCATATTGTTTCCTTGTAAATATAAAGCCAAAGAAGCACCAATACAGTGTACATATTGTTTCCTTGTAAATATCAAGCAAAAGTAGCACCAGTACAGTTTGCATATTGTTTCCTTGTAAATATCAAGCCAAAGTAGCATCGGTACAATGTGCATATTGTTACCTTGTAAATATCAAGCCAAAGTAGCATCCGTACGGTGTGCATATTGTTTCCTTGTTAATATCAAGCCAAAGTAACATCCGTACGGTGTGCATATTGTTTCCTTGTAAATATCAAGCTAAAGTAGAACCTGTACGGTGTGCATATTGTTTCTTTGCAAATATCAAGCCAAAGTAGCATCCGTACGGTGTGCATATTGTTTCCTTGTAAATATAAAGCCAAAGAAGCACCAATACGGGGTACATATTGTTACCTTGTAAATATCAAGCAAAAGTAGCACCAGTACGGGGTACATATTGTTTCCTTGTAAATATCAAGCAAAAGTAGCACCAGTACGGAGTACATATTGTTTACTTGTAAATATAAAGCCAAAGTAGCACCAGTACAGTTTGCATATTGTTTCCATGTAAATATCAAGCCAAAGTAGCATCCGTACAATGTGCATATTGTTTCCTTGTAAATATCAAGCCAAAGTAGCATCCGTACGGTGTGCATATTGTTTCCTTGTTAATATCAAGCCAAAGTAACATTCGTACGGTGTGCATATTGTTTCCTTGTAAATATCAAGCTAAAGTAGAACCTGTACGGTGTGCATATTGTTTCTTTGCAAATATCAAGCCAAAGTAGCATCCGTACGGTGTGCATATTGTTTCCTTGTAAATATAAAGCCAAAGAAGCACCAATACGGTGTACATATTGTTACCTTGTAAATATCAAGCAAAAGTAGCACCAGAACGAGGTACATATTGTTTCCTTGTAAATAACAAGCAAAAGTAGCACCAGTACGGATTACATATTTTTTACTTGTAAATATAAAGCCAAAGTAGCACCAGTACGCGGGTACATATTGTTTACTTGTAAATATCAAGCAAAAGAAGCATCCGTACGGTGTGCCTATTGTTTCCATGTAAATATCAAGCAAAAGTAGCACCAGTACGGGGTACATATTGTTTCCTTGTAAATATCAAGCAAAAGTAGCACCAGTACGGGGTACATATTGTTTACTTGTAAATATCAAGCAAAAGTAGCATCCGTACGGTGTACATATTGTTTCCTTGTAAATATAAAGCAAAAGTAGCATCCGTACGGTGTGCATATTGTTTCTTTGTAAATATCAAGCTAAAGTAGAACCTGTACGGTGTGCATATTGTTTCCTTGTTAATATCAAGCTAAAGTAGAACCTGTACGGTGTGCATATTGTTTCCTTGCAAATATCAAGCCAAAGTAGCATCCGTACGGTGTGCATATTGTTTCCTTGTAAATATAAAGCCAAAGAAGCACCAATACAGTGTACATATTGTTTCCTTGTAAATATCAAGCAAAAGTAGCACCAGTACAGTTTGCATATTGTTTCCTTGTAAATATCAAGCCAAAGTAGCATCCGTACAATGTGCATATTGTTTACTTGTAAATATCAAGCCAAAGTAGCATCCGTACGGTGTGCATATTGTTTCCTTGTAAATATCAAGCCAAAGTAACATCCGTACGGTGTGCATATTGTTTCCTTGTAAATATCAAGCTAAAGTAGAACCTGTACGGTGTGCATATTGTTTCTTTGCAAATATCAAGCCAAAGTAGCATCCGTACGGTGTGCATATTGTTTCCTTGTAAATATAAAGCCAAAGAAGCACCAATACGGGGTACATATTGTTACCTTGTAAATATCAAGCAAAAGTAGCACCAGTACGGGGTACATATTGTTTCCTTGTAAATATCAAGCAAAAGTAGCACCAGTACGGTGTACATATTGTTTACTTGTAAATATAAAGCCAAAGTAGCACCAGTACGGGGTACATATTGTTTACTTGTAAATATCAAGCAAAAGTAGCATCCGTACGGTGTGCATATTGTTTCCTTGTAAATATAAAGCAAAAGTAGCACCAGTACGGGGTACATATTGTTTACTTGTAAATATCAAGCAAAAGTAGCATCCGTACGGTGTACATATTGTTTCCTTGTAAATATAAAGCAAAAGTAGCATCCGTACGGTGTGCATATTGTTTCCTTGTAAATATCAAGCAAAAGTAGCATCCGTACTGTGTGCATATTGTTTCCTTGTAAATATCAAGCAAAAGTAGCACTAGTACGGGGTACATATTGTTTACTTGTAAATATCAAGCCAAAGTAGCACCAGTACGGTGTGCATATTGTTTCCTTGTAAATATCAAGCCAAAGATGCATCCGTACGGTGTGCATATTGTTTCCTTGTAAATATCAAGCAAAAGTAGCATCCGTTCGGTGTGCATATTGTTTCCTTGTAAATATCAAGCCAAAGTAACATCCGTACGCGGTTCATATTGTTTACTTGTAAATATCAAGCCAAAGTAGCACCAGTACAGTGTGAATATTGTTTACTTGTAAATATCAAGCCAAAGTTGCATCCGTTCGGTGTGCATATTGTTTCCTTGTAAATATCAAGCAAAAGTAGCACCAGTACGGGGTACATATTGTTTCCTTGTAAATATCAAGCAAAAGTAGCACCAGTACTGTGTGCATATTGTTTCCTTGTAAATATCAAGCAAAAGTAGCACCAGTACGGGGTACATATTGTTTACTTGTTAATATCAAGCAAAAGTAGCACCAGTACGGGGTACATATGGTTTCCTTGTAAATATCAAGCCAAAGAAGCATCCGTACGGTGTGCATATTGTTTCCTTGTAAATATCAAGCAAAAGTAGCATCCGTTCGGTGTGCATATTGTTTCCTTGTAAATATCAAGCCAAAGTAACATCCGTACGGGGTACATATTGTTTACTTGTAAATATCAAGCCAAAGTAGCACCAGTACAGTGTGAATATTGTTTACTTGTAAATATCAAGCCAAAGTAGCATCCGTTCGGTGTGCATATTGTTTCCTTGTAAATATCAAGCAAAAGTAGCACCAGTACGGGGTACATATTGTTTCCTTGTAAATATCAGGCAAAAGTAGCACCAGTACAGTGTGCACATTGTTTCCTTGTAAATATCAAGCAAAAGTAGAACCAGTACGGGGTACATATTGTTTACTTGTAAATATCAAGCCAAAGTAGCACCAGTACGGGGTACATATTGTTTACTTGTAAATATCAAGCAAAAGTAGCATCTGTACGGTGTGCATATTGTTTCCTTGTAAATATAAAGCCAAAGAAGCACCAATACAGTGTACATATTGTTTCCTTGTAAATATACAAGCTAAAGTAGAACCTGTACGGTGTGCATATTGTTTCTTTGCAAATATCAAGCCAAAGTAGCATCCGTACGGTGTGCATATTGTTTCCTTGTAAATATAAAGCCAAAGAAGCACCAATACGGTGTACATATTGTTACCTTGTAAATATCAAGCAAAAGTAGCACCAGTACGGGGTACATATTGTTTCCTTGTAAATATCAAGCAAAAGTAGCACCAGTACGGAGTACATATTGTTTACTTGTAAATATAAAGCCAAAGTAGCACCAGTACGCGGGTACATATTGTTTACTTGTAAATATCAAGCAAAAGAAGCATCCGTACGGTGTGCATATTGTTTCCTTGTAAATATCAAGCAAAAGTAGCACCAGTACGGGGTACATATTGTTTCCTTGTAAATATCAAGCAAAAGTAGCACCAGTACGGAGTACATATTGTTTACTTGTAAATATCAAGCAAAAGTAGCATCCGTACGGTGTACATATTGTTTCCTTGTAAATATAAAGCAAAAGTAGCATCCGTACGGTGTGCATATTGTTTCCTTGTAAATATCAAGCAAAAGTAGCATCCGTACGGTGTACATATTGTTTCCTTGTAAATATAAAGCAAAAGTAGCACTAGTACGGGGTACATATTGTTTCTTTGTAAATATCAAGCTAAAGTGGAACCTGTACGGTGTGCATATTGTTTCCTTGTAAATATCAAGCCAAAGTAGCATCCGTACGGTGTGCATATTGTTTCCTTGTTAATATAAAGCCAAAGAAGCACCAATACAGTGTACATATTGTTTCCTTGTAAATATCAAGCAAAAGTAGCACCAGTACAGTTTGCATATTGTTTCCTTGTAAATATCAAGCCAAAGTAGAATCGGTACAAGGTGCATATTGTTACCTTGTAAATATCAAGCCAAAGTAGCATCCGTACGGTGTGCATATTGTTTCCTTGTTAATATCAAGCCAAAGTAACATCCGTACGGTGTGCATATTGTTTCCTTGTAAATATCAAGCTAAAGTAGAACCTGTACGGTATGCATATTGTTTCTTTGCAAATATCAAGCCAAAGTAGCATCCGTACGGTGTGCATATTGTTTCCTTGTAAATATAAAGCCAAAGAAGCACCAATACAGTGTACATATTGTTTCCTTGTAAATATCAAGCAAAAGTAGCACCAGTACAGTTTGCATATTGTTTCCTTGTAAATATCAAGCCAAAGTAGCATCCGTACAATGTGCATATTGTTTACTTGTAAATATCAAGCCAAAGTAGCATCCGTACGGTGTGCATATTGTTTCCTTGTAAATATCAAGCCAAAGTTGCATCCGTACGGTGTGCATATTGTTTCCTTGTAAATATCAAGCTAAAGTAGAACCTGTACGGTGTGCATATTGTTTCTTTGCAAATATCAAGCCAAAGTAGCATCCGTACGGTGTGCATATTGTTTCCTTGTAATTATAAAGCCAAAGAAGCACCAATACGGGGTACATATTGTTACCTTGTAAATATCAAGCAAAAGTAGCACCAGTACGGGGTACATATTGTTTCCTTGTAAATATCAAGCAAAAGTAGCACCAGTACGGTGTACATATTGTTTACTTGTAAATATAAAGCCAAAGTAGCACCAGTACGGGGTACATATTGTTTACTTGTAAATATCAAGCAAAAGTAGCATCCGTACGGTGTGCATATTGTTTCCTTGTAAATATAAAGCAAAAGTAGCACCAGTACGGGGTACATATTGTTTACTTGTAAATATCAAGCAAAAGTAGCATCCGTACGGTGTACATATTGTTTCCTTGTAAATATAAAGCAAAAGTAGCATCCGTACGGTGTGCATATTGTTTCCTTGTAAATATCAAGCAAAAGTAGCATCCGTACTGTGTGCATATTGTTTCCTTGTAAATATCAAGCAAAAGTAGCACTAGTACGGGGTACATATTGTTTACTTGTAAATATCAAGCCAAAGTAGCACCAGTACGGTGTGCATATTGTTTCCTTGTAAATATCAAGCCAAAGAAGCATCCGTACGGTGTGCATATTGTTTCCTTGTAAATATCAAGCAAAAGTAGCATCCGTTCGGTGTGCATATTGTTTCCTTGTAAATATCAAGCCAAAGTAACATCCGTACGCGGTTCATATTGTTTACTTGTAAATATCAAGCCAAAGTAGCACCAGTACAGTGTGAATATTGTTTACTTGTAAATATCAAGCCAAAGTTGCATCCGTTCGGTGTGCATATTGTTTCCTTGTAAATATCAAGCAAAAGTAGCACCAGTACGGGGTACATATTGTTTCCTTGTAAATATCAAGCAAAAGTAGCACCAGTACGGTGTACATATTGTTTACTTGTAAATATAAAGCCAAAGTAGCACCAGTACGGGGTACATATTGTTTACTTGTAAATATCAAGCAAAAGTAGCATCCGTACGGTGTGCATATTGTTTCCTTGTAAATATAAAGCAAAAGTAGCACCAGTACGGGGTACATATTGTTTACTTGTAAATATCAAGCAAAAGTAGCATCCGTACGGTGTACATATTGTTTCCTTGTAAATATAAAGCAAAAGTAGCATCCGTACGGTGTGCATATTGTTTCCTTGTAAATATCAAGCAAAAGTAGCATCCGTACTGTGTGCATATTGTTTCCTTGTAAATATCAAGCAAAAGTAGCACTAGTACGGGGTACATATTGTTTACTTGTAAATATCAAGCCAAAGTAGCACCAGTACGGTGTGCATATTGTTTCCTTGTAAATATCAAGCCAAAGAAGCATCCGTACGGTGTGCATATTGTTTCCTTGTATATATCAAGCAAAAGTAGCATCCGTTCGGTGTGCATATTGTTTCCTTGTAAATATCAAGCCAAAGTTACATCCGTACGCGGTTCATATTGTTTACTTGTAAATATCAAGCCAAAGTAGCACCAGTACAGTGTGAATATTGTTTACTTGTAAATATCAAGCCAAAGTTGCATCCGTTCGGTGTGCATATTGTTTCCTTGTAAATATCAAGCAAAAGTAGCACCAGTACGGGGTACATATTGTTTCCTTGTAAATATCAAGCAAAAGTAGCACCAGTACTGTGTGCATATTGTTTCCTTGTAAATATCAAGCAAAAGTAGCACCAGTACGGGGTACATATTGTTTACTTGTAAATATCAAGCAAAAGTAGCACCAGTACGGGGTACATATGGTTTCCTTGTAAATATCAAGCCAAAGAAGCATCCGTACGGTGTGCATATTGTTTCCTTGTAAATATCAAGCAAAAGTAGCATCCGTTCGGTGTGCATATTGTTTCCTTGTAAATATCAAGCCAAAGTAACATCCGTACGGGGTACATATTGTTTACTTGTAAATATCAAGCCAAAGTAGCACCAGTACAGTGTGAATATTGTTTACTTGTAAATATCAAGCCAAAGTAGCATCCGTTCGGTGTGCATATTGTTTCCTTGTAAATATCAAGCAAAAGTAGCACCAGTACGGGGTACATATTGTTTCCTTGTAAATATCAAGCAAAAGTAGCACCAGTACAGTGTGCACATTGTTTCCTTGTAAATATCAAGCAAAAGTAGAACCAGTACGGGGTACATATTGTTTACTTGTAAATATCAAGCCAAAGTAGCACCAGTACGGGGTACATATTGTTTACTTGTAAATATCAAGCAAAAGTAGCATCTGTACGGTGTGCATATTGTTTCCTTGTAAATATAAAGCCAAAGAAGCACCAATACAGTGTACATATTGTTTCCTTGTAAATATACAAGCTAAAGTAGAACCTGTACGGTGTGCATATTGTTTCTTTGCAAATATCAAGCCAAAGTAGCATCCGTACGGTGTGCATATTGTTTCCTTGTAAATATAAAGCCAAAGAAGCACCAATACGGTGTACATATTGTTACCTTGTAAATATCAAGCAAAAGTAGCACCAGTACGGGGTACATATTGTTTCCTTGTAAATATCAAGCAAAAGTAGCACCAGTACGGAGTACATATTGTTTACTTGTAAATATAAAGCCAAAGTAGCACCAGTACGCGGGTACATATTGTTTACTTGTTAATATCAAGCCAAAGAAGCATCCGTACGGTGTGCATATTGTTTCCTTGTAAATATCAAGCAAAAGTAGCATCCGTACGGTGTACATATTGTTTCCTTGTAAATATAAAGCAAAAGTAGCATCCGTACGGTGTGCATATTGTTTCCTTGTAAATATCAAGCAAAAGTAGCATCCGTACGGTGTACATATTGTTTCCTTGTAAATATAAAGCAAAAGTAGCACTAGTACGGGGTACATATTGTTTACTTGTAAATATCAAGCAAAAGTAGCATCCGTACGGTGTACATATTGTTTCCTTGTAAATATAAAGCAAAAGTAGCATCCGTACGGTGTGCATATTGTTTCCTTGTAAATATCAAGCAAAAGTAGCATCCGTACGGTGTACATATTGTTTCCTTGTAAATATAAAGCAAAAGTAGCACTAGTACGGGGTACATATTGTTTCTTTGTAAATATCAAGCTAAAGTGGAACCTGTACGGTGTGCATATTGTTTCCTTGTAAATATCAAGCAAAAGTAGCATCCGTACGGTGTGCATATTGTTTCCTTGTTAATATAAAGCCAAAGAAGCACCAATACAGTGTACATATTGTTTCCTTGTAAATATCAAGCAAAAGTAGCACCAGTACAGTTTGCATATTGTTTCCTTGTAAATATCAAGCCAAAGTAGAATCGGTACAATGTGCATATTGTTACCTTGTAAATATCAAGCCAAAGTAGCATCCGTACGGTGTGCATATTGTTTCCTTGTTAATATCAAGCCAAAGTAACATCCGTACGGTGTGCATATTGTTTCCTTGTAAATATCAAGCTAAAGTAGAACCTGTACGGTGTGCATATTGTTTCTTTGCAAATATCAAGCCAAAGTAGCATCCGTACGGTGTGCATATTGTTTCCTTGTAAATATAAAGCCAAAGAAGCACCAATACAGTGTACATATTGTTACCTTGTAAATATCAAGCAAAAGTAGCACCAGTACGGGGTACATATTGTTTTCTTGTAAATATCAAGCAAAAGTTGCACCAGTACGGAGTACATATTGTTTACTTGTAAATATAAAGCCAAAGTAGCACCACTCGCGGGTACATATTGTTTACTTGTAAATATCAAGCAAAAGAAGCATCCGTACGGTGTGCCTATTGTTTCCATGTAAATATCAAGCAAAAGTAGCACCAGTACGGGGTACATATTGTTTCCTTGTAAATATCAAGCAAAAATAGCACCAGTACGGGGTACATATTGTTTACTTGTAAATATCAAGCAAAAGTAGCATCCGTACGGTGTTCATATTGTTTCCTTGTAAATATAAAGCAAAAGTAGCATCCGTACGGTGTGCATATTGTTTCCTTGTAAATATCAAGCAAAAGTAGCATCCGTACGGTGTACATATTGTTTCCTTGTAAATATAAAGCAAAAGTAGCATCCGTACGGTGTGCATATTGTTTCTTTGTAAATATCAAGCTAAAGTAGAACCTGTACGGTGTGCATATTGTTTCCTTGTAAATATCAAGCTAAAGTAGAACCTGTACGGTGTGCATATTGTTTCCTTGCAAATATCAAGCCAAAGTAGCATCCGTACGGTGTGCATATTGTTTCCTTGTAAATATAAAGCCAAAGAAGCACCAATACAGTGTACATATTGTTTCCTTGTAAATATCAAGCAAAAGTAGCACCAGTACAGTTTGCATATTGTTTCCTTGTAAATATCAAGCCAAAGTAGCATCCGTACAATGTGCATATTGTTTCCTTGTAAATATAAAGCCAAAGAAGCACCAATACGGGGTACATATTGTTACCTTGTAAATATCAAGCAAAAGTAGCACCAGTACGGGGTACATATTGTTTCCTTGTAAATATCAAGCAAAAGTAGCACCAGTACGGAGTACATATTGTTTACTTGTAAATATAAAGCCAAAGTAGCACCAGTACGCGGTACATATTGTTTACTTGTAAATATCAAGCAAAAGTTGCATCCGTACGGTGTGCATAGTGTTTCCTTGTAAATATCAAGCAAAAGTAGCACCAGTACGGGGTACATATTGTTTACTTGTAAATATCAAGCAAAAGTAGCATCCGTACGGTGTACATATTGTTTCCTTGTAAATATAAAGCAAAAGTAGCATCCGTACGGTGTGCATATTGTTTCCTTGTAAATATCAAGCAAAAGTAGCATCCGTACTGTGTGCATATTGTTTCCTTGTAAGTATCAAGCAAAAGTAGCACTAGTACGGGGTACATATTGTTTACTTGTAAATATCAAGCCAAAGTAGCACCAGTACGGTGTGCATATTGTTTCCTTGTAAATATCAAGCCAAAGAAGCATCCGTACGGTGTGCATATGCTTTCCTTGTAAATATCAAGCAAAAGTAGCATCCGTTCGGTGTGCATATTGTTTCTTTGTAAATATCAAGCCAAAGTAACATCCGTACGCGGTTCATATTGTTTACTTGTAAATATCAAGCCAAAGTAGCACCAGTACAGTGTGAATATTGTTTACTTGTAAATATCAAGCCAAAGTAGCATCCGTTCGGTGTGCATATTGTTTCCTTGTAAATATCAAGCAAAAGTAGCACCAGTACGGGGTACATATTGTTTCCTTGTAAATATCAAGCAAAAGTATCACCAGTACTGTGTGCATATTGTTTCCTTGTAAATATCAAGCAAAAGTAGCACCAGTACGGGGTACATATTGTTTACTTGTAAATATCAAGCAAAAGTAGCACCAGTACGGGGTACATATGGTTTCCTTGTAAATATAAAGCCAAAGAAGCATCCGTACGGTGTGCATATTGTTTCCTTGTAAATATCAAGCAAAAGTAGCATCCGTTCGGTGTTCATATTGTTTCCTTGTAAATATCAAGCCAAAGTAACATTCGTACGGGGTACATATTGTTTACTTGTAAATATCAAGCCAAAGTAGCACCAGTACAGTGTGAATATTGTTTACTTGTAAATATCAAGCCAAAGTAGCATCCGTTCGGTGTGCATATTGTTTCCTTGTAAATATCAAGCAAAAGTAGAACAAGTACGGGGTACATATTGTTTCCTTGTAAATATCAAGCAAAAGTAGCACCAGTACAGTGTGCACATTGTTTCCTTGTAAATATCAAGCAAAAGTAGAACCAGTACGGGGTACATATTGTTTACTTGTAAATATCAAGCTAAAGTAGCACCAGTACGGGGTACATATTGTTTACTTGTAAATATCAAGCAAAAGTAGCATCTGTACGGTGTGCATATTGTTTCCTTGTAAATATAAAGCCAAAGAAGCACCAATACAGTGTACATATTGTTTCCTTGTAAATATACAAGCTAAAGTAGAACCTGTACGGTGTGCATATTGTTTCTTTGCAAATATCAAGCCAAAGTAGCATCCGTACGGTGTGCATATTGTTTCCTTGTAAATATAAAGCCAAAGAAGCACCAATACGGTGTACATATTGTTACCTTGTAAATATCAAGCAAAAGTAGCACCAGTACGGGGTACATATTGTTTCCTTGTAAATATCAAGCAAAAGTAGCACCAGTACGGAGTACATATTGTTTACTTGTAAATATAAAGCCAAAGTAGCACCAGTACGCGGGTACATATTGTTTACTTGTAAATATCAAGCAAAAGAAGCATCCGTACGGTGTGCATATTGTTTCCTTGTAAATATCAAGCAAAAGTAGCACCAGTACGGGGTACATATTGTTTCCTTGTAAATATCAAGCAAAAGTAGCACCAGTACGGGGTACATATTGTTTACTTGTAAATATCAAGCAAAAGTAGCATCCGTACGGTGTGCATATTGTTTCCTTGTAAATATCAAGCCAAAGTAGCATCCGTATTGTGTGCATATTGTTTCCTTGTTAATATCAAGCAAAAGTAGCACTAGTACGGGGTACATATTGTTTCTTTGTAAATATCAAGCTAAAGTGGAACCTGTACGGTGTGCATATTGTTTCCTTGTAAATATCAAGCCAAAGTAGCATCCGTACGGTGTGCATATTGTTTCCTTGTAAATATAAAGCCAAAGAAGCACCAATACAGTGTACATATTGTTTCCTTGTAAATATCAAGCAAAAGTAGCACCAGTACAGTTTGCATATTGTTTCATTGTAAATATCAAGCCAAAGTGGAATCGGTACAATGTGCATATTGTTACCTTGTAAATATCAAGCCAAAGTAGCATCCGTACGGTGTGCATATTGTTTCCTTGTTAATATCAAGCCAAAGTAACATCCGTACGGTGTGCATATTGTTTCTTTGTAAATATCAAGCTAAAGTAGAACCTGTACGGTGTGCATATTGTTTCTTTGCAAATATCAAGCCAAAGTAGCATCCGTACGGTGTGCATATTGTTTCCTTGTAAATATAAAGCCAAAGAAGCACCAATACGGGGTACATATTGTTACCTTGTAAATATCAAGCAAAAGTAGCACCAGTACGGGGTACATATTGTTTCCTTGTAAATATCAAGCAAAAGTAGCACCAGTACGGAGTACATATTGTTTACTTGTAAATATAAAGCCAAAGTAGCACCAGTACAGTTTGCATATTGTTTCCTTGTAAATATCAAGCCAAAGTAGCATCCGTACAATGTGCATATTGTTTCCTTGTAAATATCAAGCCAAAGTAGCATCCGTACGGTGTGCATATTGTTTCCTTGTTAATATCAAGCCAAAGTAACATCCGTACGGTGTGCATATTGTTTCCTTGTAAATATCAAGCTAAAGTAGAACCTGTACGGTGTGCATATTGTTTCTTTGCAAATATCAAGCCAAAGTAGCATCCGTACGGTGTGCATATTGTTTCCTTGTAAATATAAAGCCAAAGAAGCACCAATACGGTGTACATATTGTTTCCTTGTAAATATCAAGCAAAAGTAACACCAGTACGGAGTACATATTGTTTACTTGTAAATATAAAGCCAAAGTAGCACCAGTACGCGGGTACATATTGTTTACTTGTAAATATCAAGCAAAAGAAGCATCTGTACGGTGTGCCTATTGTTTCCATGTAAATATCAAGCAAAAGTAGCACCAGTACGGGGTACATATTGTTTCCTTGTAAATATCAAGCAAAAGTAGCACCAGTACGGGGTACATATTGTTTACTTGTAAATATCAAGCAAAAGTAGCATCCGTACGGTGTACATATTGTTTCCTTGTAAATATAAAGCAAAAGTAGCATCCGTACGGTGTGCATATTGTTTCCTTGTAAATATCAAGCAAAAGTAGCATCCGTACGGTGTACATATTGTTTCCTTGTAAATATAAAGCAAAAGTAGCATCCGTACGGTGTGCATATTGTTTCTTTGTAAATATCAAGCTAAAGTAGAACTTGTACGGTGTGCATATTGTTTTCTTGCAAATATCAAGCCAAAGTAGCATCCGTACGGTGTGCATATTGTTTCCTTGTAAATATAAAGCCAAAGAAGCACCAATACAGTGTACATATTGTTTCCTTGTAAATATCAAGCAAAAGTAGCACCAGTACAGTTTGCATATTGTTTCCTTGTAAATATCAAGCCAAAGTAGCATCCGTACAATGTGCATATTGTTTCATTGTAAATATCAAGCAAAAGTAGCATCCGTACGGTGTGCATATTGTTTCCTTGTAAATATCAAGCCAAAGTGACATCCGTACGGTGTGCATATTGTTTCCTTGTAAATATCAAGCTAAAGTAGAACCTGTACGGTGTGCATATTGTTTCTTTGCAAATATCAAGCCAAAGTAGCATCTGTACGGTGTGCATATTGTTTCCTTGTAAATATAAAGCCAAAGAAGCACCAATACGGGGTACATATTGTTACCTTGTAAATATCAAGCCAAAGAAGCATCCGTACGGTGTGCATATTGTTTCCTTGTAAATATCAAGCAAAAGTAGCATCCGTTCGGTGTGCATATTGTTTCCTTGTAAATATCAAGCCAAAGTAACATCCGTACTGTGTTCATATTGTTTACTTGTAAATATCAAGCCAAAGTAGCACCAGTACAGCGTGAATATTGTTTACTTGTAAATATCAAGCCAAAGTAGCATCCGTTCGGTGTGCATATTGTTTCCTTGTAAATATCAAGCAAAAGTAGCACCAGTACGGGGTACATATTGTTTCCTTGTAAATATCAAGCAAAAGTAGCACCAGTACTGTGTGCATATTGTTTCCTTGTAAATATCAATCAAAAGTAGCACCAGTACGGGGTACATATTGTTTACTTGTAAATATCAAGCAAAAGTAGCACCAGTACGGGGTACATATTGTTTACTTGTAAATATCAAGCCAAAGAAGCATCCGTACGGTGTGCATATTGTTTCCTTGTAAATATCAAGCAAAAGTAGCATCCGTTCGGTGTGCATATTGTTTCCTTGTAAATATCAAGCCAAAGTAACATCCGTACGGGGTACATATTGTTTACTTGTAAATATCAAGCCAAAGTAGCACCAGTACATTGTGAATATTGTTTACTTGTAAATATCAAGCCAAAGTAGCATCCGTTCGGTGTGCATATTGTTTCCTTGTAAATATCAAGCAAAAGTAGCACCAGTACGGGGTACATATTGTTTCCTTGTAAATATCAAGCAAAAGTAGCACCAGTACAGTGTGCACATTGTTTCCTTGTAAATATCAAGCAAAAGTAGAACCAGTACGGGGTACATATTGTTTACTTGTAAATATCAAGCCAAAGTAGCACCAGTACGGTGTACATATTGTTTACTTGTAAATATCAAGCAAAAGTAGCATCTGTACGGTGTGCATATTGTTTCCTTGTAAATATAAAGCCAAAGAAGCACCAATACAGTGTACATATTGTTTCCTTGTAAATATCAAGCAAAAGTAGCACCATTACAGTTTGCATATTGTCTCCTTGTAAATATCAAGCCAAAGTAGCATCCGTACAATGTGCATATTGTTTCCTTGTAAATATCAAGCCAAAGTAGCATCCGTACGGTGTGCATATTGTTTCCTTGTTAATATCAAGCCAAAGTAACATCCGTACGGTGTGCATATTGTTTCCTTGTAAATATCAAGCTAAAGTAGAACCTGTACGGTGTGCATATTGTTTCTTTGCCAATATCAAGCCAAAGTAGCATCCGTACGGTGTACATATTGTTACCTTGTAAATATCAAGCAAAAGTAGCATCCGTTCGGTGTGCATATTGTTTCCTTGTAAATATTAAGCCAAAGAAGCACCAATACGGTGTACATATTGTTACCTTGTAAATATCAAGCAAAAGTAGCACCAGTACGGGGTACATATTGTTTCCTTGTAAATATCAAGCAAAAGTAGCACCAGTACGGAGTACATATTGTTTACTTGTAAATATAAAGCGAAAGTAGCACCAGTACGCAGGTACATATTGTTTACTCGAAATATCAAGCAAAAGAAGCATCCGTACGGTGTGCATATTGTTTCCTTGTAAATATCAAGCAAAAGTAGCACCAGTACGGGGTACATATTGTTTCCTTGTAAATATCAAGCAAAAGTAGCACCAGTACGGGGTACATATTGTTTACTTGTAAATATCAAGCAAAAGTAGCATCCGTACGGTGTACATATTGTTTCCTTGTAAATATAAAGCAAAAGTAGCATCCGTACGGTGTGCATATTGTTTCCTTGTAAATATCAAGCAAAAGTAGCATCCGTACGGTGTGCATATTGTTTCCTTGTAAATATCAAGCAAAAGTAGCACTAGTACGGGGTACATATTGTTTACTTGTAAATATCAAGCCAAAGTAGCACCAGTACGGTGTGCATATTGTTTCTTTGTAAATATCAAGCTAAAGTAGAACCTGTACGGTGTGCATATTGTTTACTTGTAAATATCAAGCTAAAGTAGAACCTGTACGGTGTGCATATTGTTTCCTTGGAAATATCAAGCAAAAGTAGCATCCGTACGGTGTGCATATTGTTTACTTGTAAATATAAAGCCAAAGAAGCACCAATACAGTGTACATATTGTTTCCTTGTAAATATCAAGCAAAAGTAGCACCAGTACAGTTTGCATATTGTTTCCTTGTAAATATCAAGCCAAAGTAGCATCCGTACAATGTGCATATTGTTTCCTTGTAAATATCAAGCAAAAGTAGCATCCGTACGGTGTGCATATTGTTTCCTTGTAAATATCAAGCCAAAGTGACATCCCTACGGTGTGCATATTGTTTCCTTGTAAATATCAAGCTAAAGTAGAACCTGTACGGTGTGCATATTGTTTCTTTGCAAATATCAAGCCAAAGTAGCATCTGTACGGTGTGCATAGTGTTTCCTTGTAAATATAAAGCCAAAGAAGCACCAATACGGGGTACATATTGTTACCTTGTAAATATCAAGCAAAAGTAGCACCAGTACGGTGTACATATTGTTTCCTTGTAAATATCAAGCAAAAGTAGCACCAGTACGGAGTACATATTGTTTACTTGTAAATATAAAGCCAAAGTAGCACCAGTACGGGGTACATATTGTTTACTTGTAAATATCAAGCAAAAGTAGCATCCGTACGGTGTGCATATTGTTTCCTTGTAAATATCAAGCAGAAGTAGCACCAGTAGGGGGTACATATTGTTTACTTGTAAATATTAAGCAAAAGTAGCATCCGTACGGTTTACATATTGTTTCCTTGTAAATATAAAGCAAAAGTAGCATCCGTACGGTGTGCATATTGTTTCCTTGTAAATATCAAGCAAAAGTAGCATCCGTATTGTGTGCATATTGTTTCCTTGTAAATATCAAGCAAAAGTAGCACTAGTACGGGATACATATTGTTTACTTGTAAATATTAAGCTAAAGTAGCACCAGTACGGTGTGCATATTGTTTCCTTGTAAATATCAAGCCAAAGAAGCATCCGTACGGTGTGCATATTGTTTCCTTGTAAATATCAAGCAAAAGTAGCATCCGTTCGGTGTGCATATTGTTTCCTTGTAAATATCAAGCCAAAGTAACATCCGTACGCGGTTCATATTGTTTACTTGTAAATATCAAGCCAAAGTAGCACCAGTACAGCGTGAATATTGTTTACTTGTAAATATCAAGCTAAAGTAGCATCCGTTCGGTGTACATATTGTTTCCTTGTAAATATCAATCAAAAGTAACACCAGTACGGGGTACATATGGTTTCCTTGTAAATATCAAGCCAAAGAAGCATCCGTACGGTGTGCATATTGTTTCCTTGTAAATATCAAGCAAAAGTAGCATCCGTTCGGTGTGCATATTGTTTCCTTGTAAAT
The DNA here is from genome assembly GCA_963556195.1 of Sepiola atlantica. Taxonomy (NCBI): domain Eukaryota; kingdom Metazoa; phylum Mollusca; class Cephalopoda; order Sepiida; family Sepiolidae; genus Sepiola; species Sepiola atlantica. Next base: position 64,094,387 of record OY744530.1, read on the forward strand.
ATCAAGCCAAAGTAACATCCGTACGGGGTACATATTGTTTACTTGTAAATATCAAGCCAAAGTAGCACCAGTACAGTGTGAATATTGTTTACTTGTAAATATCAAGCCAAAGTAGCATCCGTTCGGTGTGCATATTGTTTCCTTGTAAATATCAAGCAAAAGTAGCACCAGTACGGGGTACATATTGTTTCCTTGTAAATATCAAGCAAAAGTAGCACCAGTACAGTGTGCACATTGTTTCCTTGTAAATATCAAGCAAAAGTAGAACCAGTACGGGGTACATATTGTTTACTTGTAAATATCAAGCCAAAGTAGCACCAGTACGGTGTACATATTGTTTACTTGTAAATATCAAGCAAAAGTAGCATCTGTACGGTGTGCATATTGTTTCCTTGTAAATATAAAGCCAAAGAAGCACCAATACAGTGTACATATTGTTTCCTTGTAAATATCAAGCAAAAGTAGCACCATTACAGTTTGCATATTGTCTCCTTGTAAATATCAAGCCAAAGTAGCATCCGTACAATGTGCATATTGTTTCCTTGTAAATATCAAGCCAAAGTAGCATCCGTACGGTGTGCATATTGTTTCCTTGTTAATATCAAGCCAAAGTAACATCCGTACGGTGTGCATATTGTTTCCTTGTAAATATCAAGCTAAAGTAGAACCTGTACGGTGTGCATATTGTTTCTTTGCAAATATCAAGCCAAAGTAGCATCCGTACGGTGTGCATATTGTTTCCTTGTAAATATTAAGCCAAAGAAGCACCAATACGGTGTACATATTGTTACCTTGTAAATATCAAGCAAAAGTAGCACCAGTACGGGGTACATATTGTTTCCTTGTAAATATCAAGCAAAAGTAGCACCAGTACGGAGTACATATTGTTTACTTGTAAATATAAAGCGAAAGTAGCACCAGTACGCAGGTACATATTGTTTACTCGAAATATCAAGCAAAAGAAGCATCCGTACGGTGTGCATATTGTTTCCTTGTAAATATCAAGCAAAAGTAGCACCAGTACGGGGTACATATTGTTTCCTTGTAAATATCAAGCAAAAGTAGCACCAGTACGGGGTACATATTGTTTACTTGTAAATATCAAGCCAAAGTAGCATCCGTACGGTGTACATATTGTTTCCTTGTAAATATAAAGCAAAAGTAGCATCCGTACGGTGTGCATATTGTTTCCTTGTAAATATCAAGCAAAAGTAGCACCCGTACGGTGTGCATATTGTTTCCTTGTAAATATCAAGCAAAAGTAGCACCAGTACGGGGTACATATTGTTTCCTTGTAAATATCAAGCAAAAGTAGCACCAGTACAGTGTGCACATTGTTTCCTTGTAAATATCAAGCAAAAGTAGAACCAGTACGGGGTACATATTGTTTACTTGTAAATATCAAGCCAAAGTAGCACCCGTACGGTGTGCATATTGTTTCCTTGGAAATATCAAGCCAAAGTAGCATCCGTACGGTGTGCATATTGTTTACTTGTAAATATAAAGCCAAAGAAGAACCAATACAGTGTACATATTGTTTCCTTGTAAATATCAAGCAAACGTAGCACCAGTACAGTTTGCATATTGTTTTTTTGTAAATATCAAGCCAAAGTAGCATCCGTACAATGTGCATATTGTTTCCTTGTAAATATCAAGCCAAAGTGGCATCCGTACGGTGTGCATATTGTTTCCTTGTTAATATCAAGCCAAAGTAACATCCGTACGGTGTGCATATTGTTTCCTTGTAAATATCAAGCCAAATCAACATCCGTACGCGGTTCATATTGTTTACTTGTAAATATCAAGCCAAAGTAGCACCAGTACAGTGTGAATATTGTTTACTTGTAAATATCAAGCCAAAGTAGCATCCGTTCGGTGTGCATATTGTTTCCTTGTAAATATCAAGCAAAAGTAGCACCAGTACGGGGTACATATTGTTTTCTTGTAAATATCAAGCAAAAGTAGCACCAGTACAGTGTGCATATTGTTTCCTTTTAAATATTAAGCAAAAGTAGCACCAGTACGGGGTACATATTGTTTACTTGTAAATATCAAGCAAAAGTAGCACCAGTACGGGGTACATATTGTTTCCTTGTAAATATCAAGCAAAAGAAGCATCCGTACGGTGTGCATATTGTATCCTTGTAAATATCAAGCAAAAGTAGCATCCGTTCGGTGTGCATATTGTTTCCTTGTAAATATCAAGCCAAAGTAACATCCGTACGGGGTACATATTGTTTACTTGTAAATATCAAGCCAAAGTAGCACCAGTACAGTGTGAATATTGTTTACTTGTAAATATCAAGCCAAAGTAGCATCCGTTCGGTGTGCATATTGTTTCCTTGTAAATATCAAGCAAAAGTAGCACCAGTACGGTGTACATATTGTTTCCTTGTAAATATCAAGCAAAAGTAGCATCTGTACGGTGTGCATATTGTTTCCTTGTAAATATCAAGCAAAAGTAGCACCAGTACGGGGTACATATTGTTTACTTGTAAATATAAAGCAAAAGTAGCACCAGTACGGTGTGCATATTGTTTCCTTGTAAATATCAAGCAAAAGTAGCACCAGTACGGGGTACATATTGTTTACTTGTAAATATCAAGCAAAAGTCGCACCAGTACGGAGTACATATTGTTTTCTTTGTAAATATCAAGCAAAAGTAGCACATGTACAGTGTGCATATTGTTTCCTTGTAAATATCAAGCCAAAGTAGCATCCGTTCGGTGTGCATATTGTTCCCTTGTAAATATCAAGCAAAAGTAGCACCAGTACAGTGTGCATATGGTTTCCTTGTAAATATCAAGCCAAAGTAGCAGCCGTTCGGTGTGCATATTGTTCTCTTGTAAATATCAAGCAAAAGTAGCACCAGTACGGGGTACATATTGTTTCCTTGTAAATATCAAGCAAAAGTAGCACCAGTACGGGGTACATAATATTTCCTTGTAAATATCAAGCAAAAGTAGCACCAGTACGGGGTACATATTGTTTACTTGTAAATATCAAGCAAAAGTAGCACATGTACAGTGTGCATATTGTTTCCTTGTAAATATAAAGCCAAAGTAGCATCCGTTCGGTGTGCATATTGTTTCCTTGTAAATATCAAGCAAAAGTTGCACCAGTACGGGGTACATATTGTTTACCTGTAAATATCAAGCAAAAGTAGCACTAGTACGGGGTACATATTGTTTCCTTGTAAATATCAAGCCAAAGTAGCACCAGTACAGTGTGCATATTGTTTCCTTGTAAATATCAAGCCAAAGTAGCATCCGTTCGGTGTGCATATTGTTCCCTTGTAAATATCAAGCAAAAGTAGCACCAGTACGGGGTACATATTGTTTCCTTGTAAATATCAAGCCAAAGTAGCACCAGTACAGTGTGCATATTGTTTCCTTGTAAATATCAAGCAAAAGAAGCACCAGTACTGTGTGCATATTGTTTCCTTGTAAATATCAAGCAAAAGTAGCACCAGTACGGGGTACATATTGTTTACTTGTAAATATCAAGCAAAAGTAGCACCAGTACGGGGTACATATTGTTTCCTTGTAAATATCAAGCCAAAGAAGCATCCGTACGGTGTGCATATTGTTTCCTTGTAAATATCAAGCAAAAGTAGCATCCGTTCGGTGTGCATATTGTTTCCTTGTAAATATCAAGCCAAAGTAACATCCGTACGGGGTACATATTGTTTACTTGTAAATATCAAGCCAAAGTAGCACCAGTACAGTGTGAATATTGTTTACTTGTAAATATCAAGCCAAAGTAGACTCCGTTCGGTGTGCATATTGTTTCCTTGTAAATATCAAGCAAAAGTAGCACCAGTACGGGGTACATATTGTTTCCTTGTAAATATCAAGCAAAAGTAGCACCAGTACAGTGTGCACATTGTTTCCTTGTAAATATCAAGCAAAAGTAGAACCAGTACGGGGTACATATTGTTTACTTGTAAATATCAAGCCAAAGTAGCACCAGTACGGGGTACATATTGTTTACTTGTAAATATCAAGCAAAAGTAGCATCTGTACGGTGTGCATAATTTTTCCTTGTAAATATAAAGCCAAAGAAGCACCAATACAGTGTACATATTGTTTCCTTGTAAATATCAAGTAAAAGTAGCACCAGTACAGTTTGCATATTGTCTCCTTGTAAATATCAAGCCAAAGTAGCATCCGTACAATGTGCATATTGTTTCCTTGTAAATATCAAGCCAAAGTAGCATCCGTACGGTGTGCATATTGTTTCCTTGTAAATATCAAGCCAAAGTAGCATCCGTTCGGTGTGCATATTGTTTCCTTGTAAATATCAAGCAAAAGTTTCACCAGTACGGGGTACATATTGTTTACTTGTAAATATCAAGCAAAAGTAGCACTAGTACGGGGTACATATTGTTTCCTTGTAAATATCAAGCCAAAGTAGCACCAGTACAGTGTGCATATTGTTTCCTTGTAAATATCAAGCCAAAGTAGCATCCGTTCGGTGTGCATATTGTTCCCTTGTAAATATCAAGCAAAAGTAGCACCAGTACGGGGTACATATTGTTTCCTTGTAAATATCAAGCCAAAGTAGCACCAGTACAGTGTGCATATTGTTTCCTTGTAAATATCAAGCAAAAGAAGCACCAGTACTCTGTGCATATTGTTTCCTTGTAAATATCAAGCAAAAGTAGCACCAGTACGGGGTACATATTGTTTACTTGTAAATATCAAGCAAAAGTAGCACCAGTACGGGGTACATATTGTTTCCTTGTAAATATCAAGCCAAAGAAGCTTCCGTACGGTGTGCATATTGTTTCCTTGTAAATATCAAGCAAAAGTAGCATCCGTTCGGTGTGCATATTGTTTCCTTGTAAATATCAAGCCAAAGTAACATCCGTACGGGGTACATATTGTTTACTTGTAAATATCAAGCCAAAGTAGCACCAGTACAGTGTGAATATTGTTTACTTGTAAATATCAAGCCAAAGTAGCATCCGTTCGGTGTGCATATTGTTTCCTTGTAAATATCAAGCAAAAGTAGCACCAGTATGGGGTACATATTGTTTCCTTGTAAATATCAAGCAAAAGTAGCACCAGTACAGTGTGCACATTGTTTCCTTGTAAATATCAAGCAAAAGTAGAACCAGTACGGGGTACATATTGTTTACTTGTAAATATCAAGCCAAAGTAGCACCAGTACGGGGTACATATTGTTTACTTGTAAATATCAAGCAAAAGTAGCATCTGTACGGTGTGCATAATTTTTCCTTGTAAATATAAAGCCAAAGAAGCACCAATACAGTGTACATATTGTTTCCTTGTAAATATCAAGTAAAAGTAGCACCAGTACAGTTTGCATATAGTCTCCTTGTAAATATCAAGCCAAAGTAGCATCTGTACAATGTGCATATTGTTTCCTTGTAAATATCAAGCCAAAGTAGCATCCGTACGGTGTGCATATTGTTTCCTTGTTAATATCAAGCCAAAGTAACATCCGTACGGTGTGCATATTGTTTCCTTGTAAATATCAAGCTAAAGTAGAACCTGTACGGTGTGCATATTGTTTCTTTGCAAATATCAAGCAAAAGTAGCATCCGTACGGTGTACATATTTTTTCCTTGTAAATATAAAGCCAAAGTAGCATCCGTACGGTGTGCATATTGTTTCCTTGTAAATATCAAGCAAAAGTAGCATCCGTACTGTGTGCATATTGTTTCCTTGTAAATATCAAGCGAAAGTAGCACTAGTACGGGGTACATATTGTTTACTTGTAAATATCAAGCCAAAGTAGCACCAGTACGGTGTGCATATTGTTTCCTTGTAAATATCAAGCCAAAGAAGCATCCGTACGGTGTGCATATTGTTTCCTTGTAAATATCAAGCAAAAGTAGCATCCGTTCGGTGTGCATATTGTTTCCTTGTTAATATCAAGCAAAAGTAGCATCCGTACGGTGTACATATTTTTTCCTTGTAAATATAAAGCCAAAGTAGCATCCGTACGGTGTGCATATTGTTTCCTTGTAAATATCAAGCAAAAGTAGCATCCGTACTGTGTGCATATTGTTTCCTTGTAAATATCAAGCGAAAGTAGCACTAGTACGGGGTACATATTGTTTACTTGTAAATATCAAGCAAAAGTAGCACCAGTACAGTGTGCATATTGTTTCCTTGTAAATATCAAGCCAAAGTAGCATCCGTTCGGTGTGCATATTGTTCTCTTGTAAATATCAAGCAAAAGTAGCACCAGTACGTGGTACATATTGTTTCCTTGTAAATATCAAGCAAAAGTAGCACCAGTACGGGGTACATAATGTTTCCTTGTAAATATCAAGCAAAAGTAGCACCAGTACGGGGTACATATTGTTTACTTGTAAATATCAAGCCAAAGTAACATCCGTACGGGGTACATATTGTTTACTTGTAAATATCAAGCCAAAGTAGCACCAGTACAGTGTGAATATTGTTTACTTGTAAATATCAAGCCAAAGTATCATCCGTTCGGTGTGCATATTGTTTCCTTGTAAATATCAAGCAAAAGAAGCACCAGTACGGGGTACATAATGTTTCCTTGTAAATATCAAGCAAAAGTAGCACCAGTACAGTGTGCACATTGTTTCCTTGTAAATATCAAGCAAAAGTAGCACCAGTACGGGGTACATATTGTTTACTTGTAAATATAAAGCAAAAGTAGCACCAGTACGGTGTGCATATTGTTTCCTTGTAAATATCAAGCAAAAGTAGCACCAGTACCAGGTACATATTGTTTACTTGTAAATATCAAGCAAAAGTAGCACCAGTACGGAGTACATATTGTTTTCTTTGTAAATATCAAGCAAAAGTAGCACATGTACAGTGTGAATCTTGTTTCCTTGTAAATATCAAGCCAAAGTAGCATCCGTTCGGTGTGCATATTGTTCCCTTGTAAATATCAAGCAAAAGTAGCACCAGTACAGTGTTCATATTGTTTCCTTGTAAATATCAAGCCAAAGTAGCATGCGTTCGGTGTGCATATTGTTCTCTTGTAAATATCAAGCAAAAGTAGCACCAGTACGGGGTACATATTGTTTCCTTGTAAATATCAAGCAAAAGTAGCACCAGTACGGCGTACATAATGTTTCCTTGTAAATATCAAGCAAAAGTTGCACCAGTACGGGGTACATATTGTTTACTTGTAAATATCAAGCAAAAGTAGCACATGTACAGTGTGCATATTGTTTCCTTGTAAATATAAAGCCAAAGTAGCATCCGTTCGGTGTGCATATTGTTTCCTTGTAAATATCAAGCAAAAGTTGCACCAGTACGGGGTACATATTGTTTACTTGTAAATATCAAGCAAAAGTAGCACCAGTACGGGGTACATATTGTTTCCTTGTAAATATCAAGCCAAAGTAGCACCAGTACAGTGTGCATATTGTTTCCTTGTAAATATCAAGCCAAAGTAGCATCCGTTCGGTGTGCATATTGTTCCCTTGTAAATATCAAGCAAAAGTAGCACCAGTACGGTGTGCAGATTGTTTCCTTGTAAATATCAAGCAAAAGTAGCACCAGTACAGTGTGCATATTGTTTCCTTGTTAATATCAAGCCAAAGTAGCATTCGTACGGTGTGCATATTGTTTCCTTGTAAATATAAAGCAAAAGTAGCACCAGTACGGGGTACATATTGTTTACTTGTAAATATCAAGCAAAAGTAGCACCAGTACGGGGTACATATTGTTTCCTTGTAAATATCAAGCCAAAGAAGCATCCGTACGGTGTGCATATTGTTTCCTTGTAAATATAAAGCAAAAGTAGCATCCGTTCGGTGTGCATATTGTTTCCTTGTAAATATCAAGCCAAAGTAACATCCGTACGGGGTACATATTGTTTACTTGTAAATATCAAGCCAAAGTAGCACCAGTACAGTGTGAATATTGTTTACTTGTAAATATGAAGCCAAAGTAGCATCGGTTCGGTGTGCATATTGTTTCCTTGTAAATATCAAGCAAAAGTAGCACCAGTACGGGGTACATATTGTTTCCTTGTAAATATCAAGTAAAAGTAGAACCAGTACAGTGTGCACATTGTTTCCTTGTAAATATCAAGCAAAAGTAGAACCAGTACGGGGTACATATTGTTTACTTGTAAATATCAAGCCAAAGTAGCACCAGTACGGGGTGCATATTGTTTCCTTGTAAATATCAAGCCAAAGAAGCATCCGTACGGTGTGCATATTGTTTCTTTGTAAATATAAAGCCAAAAAAGCACCAATACGGTGTACATATGGTTTCCTTGTAAATATCAAGCCAAAGTAGCACCAGTACAGTTTGCATATTGTCTCCTTGTAAATATCAACCGTAAGTAGCATCCGTACAATGTGCATATTGTTTCCTTGTAAATATCAAGCCAAAGTAGCATCCGTACGGTGTGCATATTGTTTCCTTGTTAATATCAAGCCAAAGTAACATCCGTACGGTGTGCATATTGTTCTCTTGTAAATATCAAGCTAAAGTAGAACCTGTACGGTGTGCATATTGTTTCTTTGCAAATATCAAGCAAAAGTAGCATCCGTACGGTGTACATATTTTTTCCTTGTAAATATAAAGCCAAAGTAGCATCCGTACGGTGTGCATATTGTTTCCTTGTAAATATCAAGCAAAAGTAGCATCCGTACTGTGTGCATATTGTTTCCTTGTAAATATCAAGCGAAAGTAGCACTAGTACGGGGTACATATTGTTTACTTGTAAATATCAAGCAAAAGTAGCACCAGTACAGTGTGCATATTGTTTCCTTGTAAATATCAAGCCAAAGTAGCATCCGTTCGGTGTGCATATTGTTCTCTTGTAAATATCAAGCAAAAGTAGCACCAGTACGTGGTACATATTGTTTCCTTGTAAATATCAAGCAAAAGTAGCACCAGTACGGGGTACATAATGTTTCCTTGTAAATATCAAGCAAAAGTAGCACCAGTACGGGGTACATATTGTTTACTTGTAAATATCAAGCAAAAGTAGCACATGTACAGTGTGCATATTGTTTCCTTGTAAATATAAAGCCAAATTAGCATCCGTTCGGTGTGCATATTGTTTCCTTGTAAATATCAAGCCAAACTTGCACCAGTACGGGGTACATATTGTTTACTTGTAAATATCAAGCAAAAGTAGCACCAGTACGGGGTACATATTGTTTCCTTTTAAATATCAAGCCAAAGTAGCACCAGTACAGTGTGCATATTGTTTCCTTGTAAATATCAAGCCAAAGTAGCATCCGTTCGGTGTGCATATTGTTCCCTTGTAAATATCAAGCAAAAGTAGCACCAGTACGGTGTGCAGATTGTTTCCTTGTAAATATCAAGCAAAAGTAGCACCAGTACAGTGTGCATATTGTTTCCTTGTTAATATCAAGCCAAAGTAGCATTCGTACGGTGTGCATATTGTTTCCTTGTAAATATAAAGCAAAAGTAGCACCAGTACGGGGTACATATTGTTTACTTGTAAATATCAAGCAAAATTAGCACCAGTACGGGGTACATATTGTTTTCTTAGAAATATCAAGCCAAAGAAGCATCCGTACGGTGTGCATATTGTTTCCTTGTAAATATCAAGCAAAAGTAGCATCCGTTCGGTGTGCATATTGTTTCCTTGTAAATATCAAGCCAAAGTAACATCCGTACGGGGTACATATTGTTTACTTGTAAATATCAAGCCAAAGTAGCACCAGTACAGTGTGAATATTGTTTACTTGTAAATATGAAGCCAAAGTAGAATCCGTTCGGTGTGCATATTGTTTCCTTGTAAATATCAAGCAAAAGTAGCACCAGTACGGGGTACATATTGTTTCCTTGTAAATATCAAGCAAAAGTAGCACCAGTACAGTGTGCACATTGTTTCCTTGTAAATATCAAGCAAAAGTAGAACCAGTACGGGGTACATATTGTTTACTTGTAAATATCAAGCCAAAGTAGCACCAGTACGGGGTGCATATTGTTTCCTTGTAAATATCAAGCCAAAGAAGCATCCGTACGGTGTGCATATTGTTTCTTTGTAAATATAAAGCCAAAAAAGCACCAATACGGTGTACATATGGTTTCCTTGTAAATATCAAGCCAAAGTAGCACCAGTACAGTTTGCATATTGTCTCCTTGTAAATATCAAGCCAAAGTAGCATCCGTACGGTGTGCATATTGTTTCCTTGTAAATATCAAGCCAAAGTAGCATCCGTACGGTGTGCATATTGTTTCCTTGTTAATATCAAGCCAAAGTAGCATCCGTACGGTGTGCATATTGTTTCCTTGTTAATATCAAGCCAAAGTAGCATCCGTACGGTGTGCATATTGTTTCCTTGTAAATATCAAGCCAAAGTAGCATCCGTACAATGTGCATATTGTTTCCTTGTAAATATCAAGCCAAAGTAGCATCCGTACGGTGTGCATATTGTTTCCTTGTTAATATCAAGCCAAAGTAAAATCCGTACGGTGTGCATATTGTTCTCTTGTAAATATCAAGCTAAAGTAGAACCTGTACGGTGTGCATATTGTTTCTTTGCAAATATCAAGCAAAAGTAGCATCCGTACGGTGTACATATTTTTTCCTTGTAAATATAAAAAACCAAAGTAGCATCCGTACGGTGTGCATATTGTTTCCTTGTAAATATCAAGCAAAAGTAGCATCCGTACTGTGTGCATATTGTTTCCTTGTAAATATCAAGCGAAAGTAGCACTAGTACGGGGTACATATTGTTTACTTGTAAATATCAAGCCAAAGTAGCACCAGTACGGTGTGCATATTGTTTCCTTGTAAATATCAAGCCAAAGAAGCATCCGTACGGTGTGCATATTGTTTCCTTGTAAATATCAAGCAAAAGTAGCATCCGTTCGGTGTGCATATTGTTTCCTTGTTAATATCAAGCCAAATTAACATCCGTACGCGGTTTATATTGTTTACTTGTAAATATCAAGCCAAAGTAGCACCAGTACATTGTGAATATTGTTTACTTGTAAATATCAAGCCAAAGTAGCATCCGTTCGGTGTGCATATTGTTTCCTTGTAAATATCAAGCCAAAGTAGCACCAGTACGGGGTACATATTGTTTTCTTGTAAATATCAAGCAAAAGTAGCACCAGTACAGTGTGCATATTGTTTCCTTTTAAATATTAAGCAAAAGTAGCACCAGTAAGGGGTACATATTGTTTACTTGTAAATATCAAGCAAAAGTAGCACCAGTACGGGGTACATATTGTTTCCTTGTAAATATCAAGCAAAAGTAGCATCTGTACGGTGTGCATATTGTTTCCTTGTAAATATCAAGCAAAAGTAGCACCAGCACGGGGTACATATTGTTTACTTGTAAATATAAAGCAAAAGTAGCACCAGTACGGTGTGCATATTGTTTCCTTGTAAATATCAAGCAAAAGTAGCACCAGTACCAGGTACATATTGTTTACTTGTAAATATCAAGCAAAAGTAGCACCAGTACGGAGTACATATTGTTTTCTTTGTAAATATCAAGCAAAAGTAGCACGTGTACAGTGTGCATCTTGTTTCCTTGTAAATATCAAGCCAAAGTAGCATCCGTTGGTGTGCATATTGTTCCCTTGTAAATATCAAGCAAAAGTAGCACCAGTACAGTGTGCATATTGTTTCCTTGTAAATATCAAGCCAAAGTAGCATCCGTTCGGTGTGCATATTGTTCTCTTGTAAATATCAAGCAAAAGTAGCACCAGTACGGGGTACATATTGTTTCCTTGTAAATATCAAGCAAAAGTAGCACCAGTACGGGGTACATATTGTTTCCTTGTAAATATCAAGCAAAAGTAGCACCAGTACGGGGTACATATTGTTTACTTGTAAATATCAAGCAAAAGTAGCACATGTACAGTGTGCATATTGTTTCCTTGTAAATATAAAGCCAAAGTAGCATCCGTTCGGTGTGCATATTGTTTCCTTGTAAATATCAAGCAAAAGTTGCACCAGTACGGGGTACATATTGTTTACTTGTAAATATCAAGCAAAAGTAGCACCAGTACGGGGTACATATTGTTTCCTTGTAAATATCAAGCCAAAGTAGCACCAGTACAGTGTGCATATTGTTTCCTTGTAAATATCAAGCCAAAGTAGCATCCGTTCGGTGTGCATATTGTTCCCTTGTAAATATCAAGCAAAAGTAGCACCAGTACGGTGTGCAGATTGTTTCCTTGTAAATATCAAGCAAAAGTAGCACCAGTACAGTGTGCATATTGTTTCCTTGTAAATATCAAGCCAAAGAAGCATTCGTACGGTGTGCATATTGTTTCCTTGTAAATATAAAGCCAAAGAAGCATCCGTACGGTGTGCATATTGTTTCCTTCTAAATATCAAGCAAAAGTAGCACCAGTACGGGGTACATATTGTTGACTTGTAAATATCAAGCAAAAGTAGCACCAGTACGGGGTGCATATTGTTTCCTTGTAAATATCAAGCCAAAGAAGCATCCGTACGGTGTGCATATTGTTTCTTTGTAAATATAAAGCCAAAAAAGCACCAATACGGTGTACATATGGTTTCCTTGTAAATATCAAGCAAAAGTAGCACCAGTACTGTGTGCATATTGTTTGTTTCTAGATATTGAGCCAAAGTTGCATTCGTACGGTGCATATTGTTTCTTTGTTGATATCACACAAAATTAGCACATGTACTGTTTGCATATTGCTTTGATGTAGATATAAACCCAAAGTAGCACCTGTACGGTGTGTATGTTGTTTCTTTGTAAAATATAACGCGAAAGTTGCACCGGTACGGTGTGCATTTTTTTTCCTTGTTAATATAAAGCCAAAGTAGCACCAGTACGGAGTACATATTTTTTACTTGTAAATATAAAGACAAAGTTTCACCAGTACGGTGTACATATTTGTTACTTGTAAATATCAAGCCAAAGTAGCACCAGTACGGTGTACATATTTATTTTTGTAAATGTCAAGCCAAAGAAGCACTAGTACGGTGGGTATATTGTTTTATTGTTAATATGAAGCCAAAGTTTCACCAGTACGGTGTACATATTTGTTACTTGTAAATATCAAGCCAAAGTAGCACCAGTACGGTGTACATATTTTTTTGGTAAATGTAAAGCCAAAGAAGCACTAGTACGGTATGCATATTGTTTCCTTGTTAATATGAAGCCAAGGTAGCACCAGTACGGTGTACATATTGTTCTTTGTAAATATCAAGCTACAATAGCCCCTGTACGGTGTACATATTATTTCTTTGTAGATATCAAGCGAAATTGCACCCGTCCGGTGTGCATAGTGTTTCCTTGTAGATATCAAGACAAACTTGAACCTGTTCAGTGTGCATATTGTTTCTTCGTAGATATCAAGCGTAAGTTGCACCTGTACAATGTGCATATTGTTTATTTGTATATATTAAGCCAAAGTTGCACTATTACGGTGTGCATATTCCTTTTTGTAGATATCAAGCCAAAGTAGCACCAGGACGGTGTACATATTGTTTTCTTCTAAATATCAAGACAAAGTAGCACCAGTATGGTATACATATTGTTTCCTTGTAAATATCAAGCCGAAGTAGTATCCGTACGGTGTGCATATTGTTTCTTTGTAAATATAAAGCCAAAGTAGTACCAGCACGGTGTGCATATTGTTTCCTTGTAAATATCAAGCAACTATTACACCTGTACGGTGTGCATATTGTTTCTTTGTAAATATAAAGCCAAAGTAGTACCAGCACGGTGTGCATATTGTTTCCTTGTAAATATCAAGCAACCCTTACACCTGTACGGTGTGCATATTGTTTCTTTGTTAATATCAAGCTAAAGGTGTTCCAGTACGGTGTACATATTTTTTACTTATAAATAGCAAGCTAAATTTGTACTAGTGCGGTGTACATATTGTTTCCTTGTAGATATCAAGCCAAACTTACACCTGTTCAGTGTGCATATTGTTTCTTCGTAAATATCAAGCGAAATTTGCACCTGTACAATGTGCATATTGTTTCTTTGTATATATGAAGCCAAAGTTGCACCCATACGGTGTGAATATTCTTTTTTGGTAGATATCAAGCCAATGTAGAACCGGTACGGTGTTGATATTCTTTTTTGTAGATATTAAGCGAAAGTCGCTACAGTACGATGTACATATTGTTTTCTTGTAAATATCAAGCCAAAGTAGTACCAGAACAGTGTGCATATTTTTTACTTGTAAATAGCAAGCCAAAGTCACACCAGTACGGTGTACATATTGTTTCTTTGTAAAAATCAAGCCCAAGTAGCACCAGTACGGGGTACATATCGTTTCATTGTAAATATCAAGCCAAGGAAGCACCAGTTCGGTGTACATATTGTTTCCTTGTAAATATCAAGCAAAAGTAGCACCAGTACGGTGTACATATTGTTTCCTTGTAAATGTCAAGCCTAAGTAGCACCAGTACGGGGTACATATTGTTTACTTGTACATATCAAGCCAAAGTAGAACCAGTACGGTGTACATTATTTTTATTTGTAAATATCAAGCAAAAGTAGACCCAGTACTATGTAAAAATAGTTTCTTTGCAAATATCAAGCAGAATAGCACCAGTACGGTGTGCATATTGTTTTCTTGTAAATATCAAGCCACAGTAGCACTAGTACGGTGTGCATATTGTTTATTTGCAAATATCAAGCAAAATAGCACTAGTACGGTGTTCATATTGTTTACTTGTAAATATCAAGCCACAGTAGCACTAGTACGGTGTGCATATTGTTTCTTTGTAAATATCAAGTCTAAGAAGCACCTATACGGTGTGCATATTGTTTCTATGTAAATATCAAGCCAAAGTTGTACCAGTACAGTGTGCATATTTTTTACTTGTAAATATCAAGCAAAAGAACAACCAGTACTGTGTACATATTGTTTCCTTGTAAATATCAAGCCAAATTAGCACCAGTACAGTTTGCATATTGTGTCTTTCCAAATATCAAGCAAAAATAGCACCAGTACGGTGTGCATATCGTTTTCTTGTAAAAATCCTGCCAACATAGCAACAGTACGGGGTACATATTGTTTCTTTGTAAATATCAAGCCACAGTAGCACCAGTACGGTGTGCATATTGTTTCCTTGTAAACATCAAGCCTAAGTAGCACCAGTTCTGTGTGCATATTGTTTCTTTGTTCAAATATTATGCCAAAGTAGCACCAGTACAGTGTGAATATTTTTACTTGTAAATATCAAGCCAAAGTATCACCTGTACGCTGTACATTGTTTTTATTTGTAAATATCAAGCAAAAGTAGACCCAGTACTATGTAAAAATAGTTTCTTTATAAATATCAAGCAAAATCGCACCAGTACGGTGTGCATATTTTTTACTTGTAAATATGAAGCCAAAGTAGAACCAGTACTGTGAGCATATATGTTTTTTGTTAATATCAAGCAAATAGTTTCAGAACTGTGTACATATTGTTTACTTGCACATATCAAGCCAAAGTAGTACTACTACGGTATACATATTGTTTCCTTGTAAATGTCAAGTCTAAGAAGCACCAGTACGGGGTACATATTGTTTTCCTGTAAATATCAAGCCAAAGTAGCGACAGTACGGTGTGCATATTCTTTGAAAATATCAAGCCAAAGTTGTACAAGTACAGTGTGCATATTTTTTACTTGTAAATATCAAGCAAAAGTACAACCAGTACTGTGTACATATTGTTTCCTTGTAAATATCAAATATCAAGCAAAAGTAGCACCAGTACAGTTTGCATATTGTGTCTTTGCTAATATCAAGCCGAAAAAGCATCAGTACGGTGTGCATATTTTTTACTTGTAAATATCAAGCCAAAGTAGCACCAGTACGGTGTACATATTGTTTTTTTTTGTAAAAATCAAGCCTAAGTAGCACCAGTACGGTGTGCATATTGTTTCTTTGTAAATATCAAGCCTAAGTTGCACCAGTACGGTGTACATATCGTTTCCTTGTAAATATCAAGCCTAAGTAGCACCAGTACGGGGTACATATTGTTTACTTGTAAATATCAAGCCAAAGTAGAACCAGTAAGGTGTACATATGGTTTCTTTGTAAATATCAACCAAAGTTGTACCAGTACAGTGTGCATATTTTATACTTATAAATAGCAAGCCAAAGTTACACCAGTACGGTGTACATATTGTTTCCTTGTAAATATCAAGACAAAGTAGAACCAGTACAGTTTACATATTGTGTCTTTGCAAATATCAAGCAAAAATAGCACCAGTAAGGTGTGCATATTGGTTCTTTGTTAATATCAAGCTAAAGTAGCACCAGTTTGGTGTTCATATTGTTTCTTTGTTAATATTAAGCCAAAATAGCACTAGTACAGTGTACATATTGTTAACTTGTAAATATCTAGCCAAAGTAGTACATATTGTTTCTTTGTAAATATCAAGCAAAAGTAGTACTAGTACAGTGTACATATTGTTTACTTGTAAATATCAAACCGAAATAGCACTAATAGGGTGTACATATTGTTTCTTTGTAAATACAAAGCCAAAGTCGCACCAGTACGGTGTGCATATTTTTTCTTTGTAAATATTATGCCTAAGTAGCACCAGTACAGTGTACATATCTTTTACTTGTAAATATTATTCAAAAGTAGCACCAACACGGTGTACATATTGTTTACTTCTAAATATAAAGACAAAGTAGCACCAATACTGTATGCATATATTTTTTTTGTAAATATCAGGCCAAACTAGCACCAGTACGGTGTACATATTGTTTATTTCTAAATATCAAGCCAAAGTAGCACCAGTACGGTGTACATATTGTTTTTTTGTAAATATAAGGCGAAAGTAGTACTAGTACGGTGTACATATCGTTTCTTTGTTCATATCAAGCCGAAGTAGCACCAGTACTGTGTGCATATTGTTTCTTTGTTAATATATTATGCCAAAGTTGCACCAGTACGGTGTACATCTTGTTTTTTTGTAAATATAAGGCCAAAGTAGTACTAGTACGGTGTACATATCGTTTCTTTGTAAATATCAAACCACAGTAGCACCAGTACTATGTGCATATTGTTTCTTTGTTAATATATTATGCCAAAGTAACACCAGTACAGTGTGCATATTTTTTACTTGCAAATATCAAGCCAAAGTTGCCCCAGTACGGTGTACACATTGTTTACTTCTAAATAGCAAGCCAAAGGAGCACCAGTACTATGTGCATATATGTTTTAGTAAATATCAAGCCAAAGTAGCACCAGTACTATGTACATATTGTTTACTTCCTAATATGAAGCAAAAGAAGCATCAGTACGGTGTACATATTGTTGACTTGTAAATATCAAGCTAAAATAGCACCAGTACTGTGTGCATATTGTTTTTTGTAAATGTCAAGCCAAAATTGTTCCAGTACTGTGTACATATTGTTTACTTTAAATATCAAGCCAAGGTAGCACCTGTACGACGTACGTATTGTTTTTCGGTAAATGTCAAGCCCAAGTAGCACTAGTACGGTGTGCATATTGTTTCTTTGTAAATATCAAGCCAAAGTAGCACTTATACGGTGTGCATATTGTGTCTTTGTAAATATAATGCTAAAGTAGCACCAGTACAGTGTGCCTATTTTTTACTTGGAAATATCAATCCAAACTATAACCAGTACTGTGAGCATATATGTTTTTTGTAAATATCAAGCCAAAATAAGTTCAGTACTGTGTACATATTGTTTACTTGAACATATCAAGCTAAAGTTGTACTAGTACGGTGTACATTTAGTTTCTCGGTAAATATCAAGCCAAAGTAGAACCAGTACGGTGTGCATATTGTTTCTTTGTAAATATAAAGCCAAAGTTGTACCAGTACAGTTTGCATATTTTATACTTATAAATAGCAAGCAAAAGTAACACCAGTACGGTGTAGATATAGTTTTCTTGTAAATATAAAGCCAAAGTAGCACCAGTACATTTACATATTGTGTCTTTACAAATATCAAGCCAAAATAGCACCAGTACGGTGTGCATATTGGTTCTTTGTTAATATCAAGGCAAAGTAGCACCAGTACGGTGTTCATATTGTTTCTTTGTTAATATTAAGCCAAAGTAGTACTAGTACAGTGTACATATTGTTACTTTGTAAATATCAAGCAAAAGTAGTACTAGTACGGTGTACATATTGTTTCTTTGTAAATATCAAACCTAAGTAGCACCAGTACGGGGTACATATTGTTTACTTGTAAATATCAAGCCAAAATAGCACTAATAGGGTGTACATATTGTTTCTTTGTAAATACAAAGCCAAAGTAGCACCAGTACGGTGTGCATATTGTTTCTTCGTAAATATCATGCCAAAGTAATTCCAGTACAATGTACATATCTTTTACTTGTAAATATCAGCCAAAGTAGCACCAGTACGGTGTACATATTGTTTACTTGTAAATATCAAGCCAAAGTAGCACCAGTACAGTTTGCATATTTTTTCTTAGTAAATATCAAGCCAAAGTAGCACCAGTACAGTTTGCATATTGTTTCTTTGTAAATATCAAGCCAAAATAGTTCCAGTACTGTGTACATATTGTTTCCTTGTTAATATGAAGCCAAAGTCGATCCAGTACGGTGAACATATTGTTTACTAGTAAATATCACTCTAAAGTAACACCTGTACGCTGTACATTATTTTTCTTTGTACATATCAAGCAAAAGTAGCACCAGTACAGTGTAAATATAGTTTCTTTGCAAACATCAAGCATAAATAGCGCCAGTACGGCGTGCATATTTCTTACCTGTAAATATCAAGCCAAAGTAGCACGTGTAGGGTGTGCATATACTTTCTTTGTAAATATCAAGCCACAGAACCACCAGTACGGTGTACATATGGTTTCTTTGTAAATATTTAGCCAAAGTAGCACCAGTACAGTGTGCATATTCTTTCTTTGTAAATATCAAGCCACAGAACCACCAGTACGGTGTGCATATTGTTTCTTTGTAAATATCAAGCTTAAGTGGCACTAGTTCTGTGTGCATATTGTTTCTTTTGTTCAAATATTATGCAAAACTAGCACCAGTACAGTGTGCATATTTTTTACTTCTAAATATCAAGCCAAAGTAGCACTACTACGGTTTAAATATTGTTTACGTCTAAATATCAAGTTAAAGTAGCACCAGTACTGTGTACATATTGTTTCTTTGTAAATATAAAGCCAAAGTAGTACCAGTACGGTGTGCATATTTTATCTTTGTAAATATCAAGCCAAAGTAGTACCAGTGCAGTGTGCATATTTTTACTTTTAAATATCAAGCCAAAGTTACACTAGTACGGTGTACATATTGTTTACTTGTAAATATCAAGCCAAAGTAGCACCAGTACGGTTTGCATATTTTTCACTTGTAAATATCACGCTAAAGTAGCACCAGTACGGTGTAAATATAGTTTTCATGTAAATATAAAGCCAAAGTAGCACAAGTACGGTGTGCATATTGTTTTTTTTGTAAATATAAAGCCAAAGTCGCATCTGTACGGTATACATATTGTTTCCTTGTAAATATCAAGCGTAAATTGTACCAGTACGGTGTGCATATTGTTTATTTTTAAATATCAAGCCGAAATTGCACCAGTACGGTGTACATATTGTTTCCTTGTACCAATCCAACCAACATAGCACCAGTACGGCGTACATATTTTTTACTTGTAAATATCAAGCCGAAATAGCACCAGTACGGTGTACATGTTGTTTCCTTGTTAAAATCCAGCCAACATAGCACCAGTACGGTGTACATATTGTTCACTTGTAAATATCAAGCCAAAGTAGCACCAGTACGGTGTGCATATTGTTACTTTGTACATATCAAGCCAAAGTAGCACCAGTACGGTGTGTATATTGTTACTTTGTACATATCAAGCAAAAGTAGCACCAGTACGGTGTGCATATTGTTACTTTGTACATATCAAGCAAAAGTAGCACCAGTACGGTATGCATATTGTTACCTTGTATATATAAAGCCGACGTAGACCTCTACGGTGTACATATTGTTTTTTTGTATATATAAAACTAAAGTTGCACCGGTAGGGTGTACATATTGTTATCTTGTAGATATCAAGCCAAAGTAACACTTATACGGTGTGCATATTGTTTCTTTGTGTATATAAATCCAAAGTTTAACCCGTACGGTGTGCATATTCTTTTTTTGTAGATATCAAGCTAAAATAGCACCAGTACGGTGTGCATATTGTTTTTTTCTAGATATCAAGCCAACGTTGCAGTCGCACGGTGTGCATATTGTTTCTTTGTGGATATCACACCAAAATAGCACATGTACTGCTGGCATATTGCTTTCATGTACATATCAAGCCAAAGTAGCACCTTTACGGTGTGCATGTAGTTTCTTGGTAAAATATAAAGCGAATGTTGCACCGGTACGGTGTACATATTGTGTCCTTGTAGATATCAAGCCAAGTTGCGCCTGTACGGTGTGCATATTATTTCTTTGTAGATATCAAGCGAAAGTTGCACCCGTACGGTGTGCATATTGTTTCATTGTAGATATCAAGCCATAGTTGCACCCATACGGTTTGCAGATTATTTTTTGTAGATATCAAACCAATGTAGCACTGGTACGGTGTGCTTATTTTTTTTGTAGATATCAAGCCAAAGTAGCACCTGTATGGTGTGCATACTGTTTCCTTGTAGATATCAAGCGCAAGTTGCACCCGTTCGGTGTGCATATTGTTTCTTTTTAGATAGCAAGCCCAAGTTTTTCCGAATAACGTTCGATGCTGTTGCGTCATTTACTTAAAACATATAGAGTTAGTTTTTTAAGGAATAGAGTTTTTTAGAGGTAATTTATATATTTTTGTCAAATTGAAAATGTCGCTCAAGAACATAAACTTCTGAAAAAATTGATAAACGATCAGACTGCAGTAAAGTGTTTAAAAAAGTCAAATGTATTTTTGTTATATTCAGTTTAATAACAAATTAAGAAGAAGTCAAATTTGACTTCCATGCAATCTGTTTTAATATGGAATTTTTGTTTATATAAATATCTCTACGTCATATTCGCTATGATTATGCGATCATATTTGAAGCATAAACTTTTCGTGGACTTTGAATTTAACAGGTTTATCAACCACAAGATTTGTCTCTCTATATCTTGATGATGACTAACTCACGGCAGGTGACGGACAGTCGAATTGCTACGTGTGCCGACTGTTGACTAGACAGTCGAGTTTCGATCTCGAATTGAGGCACTTGTCTTTCTAGCCACACGGAAGAGCTGTGATACAGCGAAACAGTCTCTATGTTGATGCCCTTATAAAGATACAATGTCTTTCGGATCGGATACTATTCTGCGAAGTATTGATGTTATAAAGACTTGATCGATGATAGAAAAGTAACAGAAATGTATACAAGTTATAAACATTTAGCAATAATAATAATAATAATAATAATAATAATAATAATAATAATAATAATAATAATAATAATAATAATAATAATAATCCTTGGGGAGGCTTATTACCATCCAAATCCCATAGAAGACCAATTGTCCTTACCAGCGAGAAATCAATGGTAAGAGGCTGTTGCGATACTGCATCGTTATCGAAAAGATGTGAGAAATACTGGAAATCTGAGTAGGCTTGTTGTCACTTAATCTCCAGGAAATACCACTAGTTGTTGTCGGTGAGCAATCACTGACGATGATCTGTGTGAGAACTCCTAGTGCGTACAAATAATAATAATAATAATAATAATAATAATAATAATAATAATAATAATAATAATAATAATAATAATAATAATAATAATAATAATAATAATAATTATTATTATTATTATTATAATAATAACAAGCCGCACATGCGTGGTCCCCCTTTTTTGACCTCCATTGTACCTACTGGGGGTGCGAACCAGAATTTTTCTGAGGTCCAGGATGCTCATTTTATATCCAGTACAATTGCCTGTACATTTTGGCCAAGTTTCAGAAAAATTGAATGGATGGATCAAACGTTATGGGAGAAAAGGGTCATTTTTTGCACTTTTGGGGGCTTTTTACCCACCTGGGGGCGCAAACCAGAGATTTTCCAAGGTCAGCGATACTTATTTTCTATTAGGAACAATTGCCTCCATATTTTGGTCAAGTTTCAGAGAAATTGAATGGATGGCTGAAACGTTATGGGGCAAAAAATGTCATTTTTTTGCCATTTTGGGGCCTTCTGAGCCCCTGGGGGGCTAACCAGATTTTTTTTTCAAAAATCGGAGAATGTCACTTTCTAACCTGACCAAAGTTACAACTTCATGAAAAATTTCAGAGAAATTCAATGGATGGTTGCGGAGAAAAATCCGGACGGACGGACGGACGGACGGACGGATAGACAGACAGACGGACGGACGGACGAACGGACGGACGGACGGACGGACGGACGGACGGAAATGCCTAAAAACATAGGTCTCCGAATAATAATAATAATAATAATAATAATAATAATAATAATAATAATAATAATAATAATAATAATAATAATAATAATAATAATAATAATAATAATAATAATAAGAAGAAGAAGAAGAAGAAGAAGAAGAAGAAGAAGAAGAAGAAGAAGAAGAAGAAATTCTATTTAAAACTGTACCAAAAAATTATTTTAAAAAAAATCTGGTCGGCGTAAACAGCATTTCTCTTGGAAACACAAAGATAAACATTTTTTAATGAGTACCAGTGTGGGCATTACGCCAATCCCATTCATAAGTATCCGCTGTTCTCGTTCATTCATAAATTCGAACTTAGCATCTGCACTAACGTACCGATTGAAATAATGGCGGGCATTTACAGAGAAAGAAGACACATACTTAAGCAATATCTCAAAAGCTATGTAACTGAATAAGAAGAGTCCTAAGTCGTATAGATCTCTAATTTATAATAGAAAGAAATGCATCTTACCTTGCAAACAAATTCATCCGAGAGTCCGTTATTTAATTTTTGGAATAAGCATGTGCGAGTGGCTTTCAATAGTTCCAGGCATTTCATTGGTTGAACACGTTATAACTTTTGAATGGTTGTTATTTCAAATAATTGTCGTCTTCCTTAAATATGAGAGAAACTATAGATGATAATTGCAGCCATCTAACACACACACACACACACACACATATATATATATATATATATATATATATATATATATATATATATATATATATATATTAAAGACATATAATAAATATAATTTAATTAAAGATGTTCTTTTAATGCGTGGTGTTTGTGTATTTTCTCGTGAACAACAGCAAAAATAAATACGAATAGGTCTGAGTAGTAAAATAGTCTCATTCGGCAAAGACACATATATTGAAAAGGTCTTTATTATATAATATATAAATGTTCACTAAGATATTACAGACAATTTCTTTATCAGTCCATTTGTCCGAATCGAAATAATCGTTTATTGTTTTATTTTCAAGTTTCGCTCACCTGGACAAATAAGTAAAGAAACCGTTTGAAACATTGTAGTAAACCTATATTATTATTATTATTATCATCATCATCATCATCATCATCATCATCATCATCATCATCATCATCATCATCATCATCATCATCATCATCATCATCATCATCATCATCATCATCATCATCATCATCATCGTCATCTTCGTCGTCGTCGTCGTCGTCGTCGTCATTATTGTTTTTGTTATTATTATTATTATTGTTGTTATTGTTTCTATTATTATTGTTATTGTTATTATTATTATTATTTACTCACTAGGAGTTATCACACTGGTCATCGTCAGTGGTCACCCACTGCCGACAACCTGTGGTATTCCCTGGAGTCTGAGTGACAACAAGTCTCCTCAGGCCTCCAGTATGCTCCACCTCTTTTCGTTCATCACCGCTGATGACCTTGCGGTAATCGCAACAGCCACCTACCAACGATTTCCAGCTGATAAGGGCCATTGGTCCCCTCTGGGGCCCGAGTGGCAACAAGCCTTCCCAAATTCCCAGAGCTGTCCGCGCTCTTCCAGTGGAGGTCTGGTTTTGCGCTTTCCCTCCTCGACCCTCTGTCCATAATTTTCGTGGCGTCAGCCTATGCTCGCGCCTCTCTCGTGCGGTTGTATTTTCCCCGGTTCTGTTGTTTTGTGCTTCCATGTGTTTGTTCTCCATTTGTTGCTTATGTGGGTTGGTTTCCGCATTCGAGGACATTTCTCAGGATTGTAGCTGTTTTGATCATTACTGTCCTTTGTATGGTCTCAGTTATCCCTTTGATTCCTATTTCTCCTAGTCTTTTCTCCATGTTTTTGGGGACTGTTCCTAGTGCTCCTATGATTATTGGTGTTATACTGACTTTCTTCATGTTCCATATTCCTTTCAATTCTCTGGCAAGTTCAGTATATTTGCTTCTCTTTTCCGTCTCTTTGATCTTCACTCTGTGGTCTGCTGGAACGGCAAAGTCCACGATTTTGCAGGATTTTTCTTTCTTGTTGATTATTATCATATCCGGTCTCCTTGCTGTTATGGGTTTGTCTGTTTGTACATTCATATCCCATATGATTTTGTGTTTTTCGTTTTCTAGTACAGTTTCTGGTTTGTGTTTGTACCGTTTTCTTGCATATTCGAAATTCAGTTGTTTGCACATTTCCCGGTGAACTTCTTTCCCCATGCTGTCATGTCTGTTCTTGTATTCCCTTTGTGCTAGCTTGCTGCATTCACTTATTATATGATTTATCGTTTCGTCTCTTTGTCCACACAATCTGCATTTGCTGTTTTCCTGGGTTTTATCTATCTTTGCTTTAATAAAGTTTGTCCTAATCGCATTGTTCTGTGCGGCCGTCAGCAGAGATTCCGTTTCTCTGTTCAGGTTTCCTTTTCTTAGCCATGCCCAGCTGTTTTCATTGGCTTCATCGCTTGTGAGTCTTATAAAGCGTCCATGTAGTCGTTTTTCTTCCCACTTTTCCTTTCTTGTCTTTTTGTTTCTGGGTTCAGTGCTTCCGGGGTTGTTTGTTG
>OY744530.1:64124268-64136768 GCA_963556195.1 Sepiola atlantica
CTGGAACGGCGAAGTCTACTATTTTACAAGATTTTTCCTTTTTGTCTATTATAATAACATCAGGTCTCTTTGCTTGTATGAGTTTATCTGTTTCTATATCCATATCCCAGAGGATTTTATGTTTTTCGTTTTCCAGTACTGTTTCTGGTTTATGTTTGTACCATTTGTCTGCATATTCGAAATTCAATTGTTTGCACAGTTCCCTGTGTATTACTTTCCCAACATAATCATGTCTGTTCTTGTATTCTTTTTGAGCAAGTTTGCTACATTCACTTATTATATGATTTACTGTTTCGTCTCTTTGTCCACACAGTTTGCATTTATTGTTTTCCTGGGTTTTATCTATTTTAGCTTTAATGTAGTTTGTCCTAATCGCATTGTTCTGTGCGGCCATCAGTAAAGATTCCGTTTCTCTGTTCAAGTGTCATTTTCTTAGCCATGTCCAGCTATTTACGTTGGTTTCTTCTCTTGTGAGTCTTATGAAGCGTCCATGTAGTTGTTTTTCTTCCCATTTTTCTTTTCTTGTCTGTTTGTGTCCAGTTTCGATGCTTCCTGCGTTGTTCGTTGGGACGGTATCTCTTGCTGCGGTGATTAGCTTTTCTGTGTTCTAGGTTATGTGTTTCTCCAGCTCTTTTTTAGTGTCGTCCACACAGTCTTCTATACTTACCAGTCCTCTTCCCCCTTCGTTTCTCTTCACGTAGAGTCTGTCTGTATCGTCTTTTGGATGTAGTGCATTGTGCATAGTCATTAATTTTCTAGTCCTCTGATCAAGGTGCCTGAGTTCTTCTTTAGTCCAGTTTATGAATGGTCCAGAATATCTTATTAGTGATACTGCCCAGGTATTTATTCCTTCGATTAGGTTTCTGCTATATAATTTTGTTTCTAAGAGCTTTCTTGTTCTTCTCAAGTATTCTTTTCCAATCTTCTCTTTCATTTCTGTTGATTTGATTGTGTCTGCTTCAACACTCCCAAATATTTATAGCTCTCTTGTTCATCTAGCGCCCTCATATGCTCTTGGTTGGGTAGTTCCATGCCCTCAGTCGTCTCCAACTTTCCCTTTTTAATCTCTAGCAATGCACACTTTTCAATTCCGAATTCCATTTGAATGTCCTGACTGAAGATTCTGGTTGTATTCATCAGCTTTTCCAGTTCCTTTTTGCTTTTTGCAAATAGCTTCAGGTCGTCCATGTACATGAGATGATTTATTCGTTGTTTTCTGCCTGTGAACTTGTATCCGGCATCACATTTCCTGAGTATGTAGTTGAGTGGCATCATGGCTATGATAAACAGTAGTTGTGATAGGGAGTCTCCTTGGAAAATGCCTCTCTTTATTTTTATCTCCGTCAAGTATTGTCCTCCAGCTGTCAGTTCTAATCTCCATGTTTCCATTGCTTTCTTGATGAAATTAATAATCCTGCTGCGTATCTTGTACATTTTTAAACATTCAATTATCCATGCTTGAGGGATTCTGTCGTACGCTTTCTTGTAGTCAATCCATGCCATAGATATGTTCTTTTTCTTGCTTTTAACTTCTTTCAGGATCTTTTGATCTATGTATAACAGATCATGCGTCCCTCTTTTCCCTTTCTGGCATCCTTTTTGTTCCTCGGGAAGTAGTCCACGACTGTTCAGGGAATGGTAAATTTGCTCTCTAAGTTGTGCCGTTAGGATTTTCCACATTGTCGGTAAACAGGTTATTGGTCTGTAATTGCTTGGGGTCGTTCCCTTCTTGACATCTTTTTGTATGAGCGTTGTCCTTCCTTTGGTCATCCACTCTGGTACATCTGTTTTATGGATACATACTCTCAGTTTCTGTGCTAGCCTTTCATGTAGGGTCGTGAATTTTTTGAACCAGTACGCATGTATTCTATCGTGACCTGGTGCTTTTCAGTTTGCCATTTTCTTTAGTGTTGTCTTAATAGTTTCTTCATTAATTTCTGTTTCCGTTCCTTCTTCAATTTCTAGAAGTTTATCTTTCATGTCTTTCAGCCATTTAGCATTTTTGTTATGATCTTCAGCATTTTCCCATATCTTGCTCCAGAAATGTTTTGTTTGTGTCGGGTCCGGTTGTTCTGTTGTTGTTCTTTCTCCGTTTACGTTTTTGTAAAATTGGCTTTCATTGTTTTCAAAGGTCCTGTTCTGTTTGTACGGTTCCGATTTGTATCTGTATCGTCTCAATCTTCCTTCTTTTGCTGCTATCTTTTGTTTTAGTTCTTCGTGTTTCTTATTAAGTCTTTCCTTGCGATTCAGATTTCTGCTCTTCCATCGTTTACTGTTCTCTTTCATCCTATTCACGGTTTTAGCTTCCTTTTGAAGTTTGGTGATCTGGGTTTCCAGTCTGATCTCCCATCCAGATTTCGTCTGTCCATTCTTTTGGTCAGTCTTCTTTTCCCTTTTTAGTTTCATACTTATTGATTTTGCCCCCGCATATATCAAGTTGTTTAGATCTGTGATAGTGTCTGTTAGGATGTACGTGAGTACTCTGTTTACTTTGTCTGTTTCAACTTTTAACTTCTTCCAGTCTTCGTTCCTTAGGGATGGAAGTTTTGTTTTGTTCTCGGACATTAATCGTTTGATGTTTTCCACTTCTCTTGCTTCTTCCTCAGATAGTTCTATTGTTTCGTCGTCTTCGCATTCTTCAGTTTCCGTGTTTATGTTTTTCTCGTTTTGTTCCTGGGAGTTTTCGTCAAGTGATGTGTCTTGATCTGTCACGCCATTTATCTTTTGTTTAATTTCCGTTAATTCCATCTCCGAGAACCATCCTCTTTTGAGTATTTGTCTTGCTTGATCTGCTATCCTTTGTGTCGTTGTATGGTAGTCAGTAGAAGTGTCCCATAGATCTTTCATTCGTTTCCGATATCCCCTTTCTGCGGGGTATCGGCTTTTGTAGTAGCATTCCATTACCAGTCTGTTCTCTTTTGTGGTCCATTTCTTTCTATGACTTTTTGGTCTGTTATTTTCATTCTTGAATTCTGGTGTTTGGTCAGTGTCCTTATCATATTTGGAATTTGATGGGTTACCTACCTGTTTTTTGTCCGTAGTATTGTTCCTGAAATTAAAGGAGCCAACATTCGCAGGATGCGGACCGGGTCCCCCATGTTGGCCATCTCGGGAGCACCTGCCCATCATGACACTCAGATCTTTCTTCTGAGTCCCACGGCGTTTATTTGTGTTTATAGACATTTATCATGGTTTAGTGTTTGTGGCAACACCAGGCCCAGGCTTAGTTTACCTGTGATCCTGTCACAGGGATAGTGTTTCTCTCATTTTCATGAGGTTCAAGGTGCACTATCACACATACATAAAGAAACATTTACGAAAAAATAAAAATAAAAAAAAATAAAGAAAGAAAGAAAATAAATAAATAAATGAATAAATAAATAAATAAAAAAAATAAATAAAAAATAAATAAATAAATAAATAAATAATAATAATAATAATGAATAATTGATAAATAAATAAAAAATAAATAAATAAATAAAAAAGATAATAATTATATGTATATACATATATACAAATACACATACATACACATACACATATACACACCAGGCACATGCAAAAATGGCCGCCTCTTGTGTTTGAAAGATAAAAGCCTAAACGTAATCTCTACAAAACAAAAAAAAACAAAACAAAAAAAAAAACTGCATATTTACGTGTGAAAAATAAATAAATTATGTAATCACGGCGGCTGAAAAGCCCCAAAATGCAGTAAATTTTGAACTTTGAGAAAATTACTTGTAAAAATCCCTTGAAAGATAAATATAAGTTTTTGGGAACTATTTCAAAGATAATTATTAAATTAAAGTCATAAGATATTGAATTAAAAAAAAAATCCCACATTTTACTAAAAGTTAGGGAAATTATACCCCCAAAAGTCATAAATGAGTAAAATCCGGCGTCACATAATCAGCAAACAACTTTGTTTACCAATTGACTATCGCTATGCAAAATATATGGAAAAAAATGTTATAATTTATCATTTTTAACTTTATATATAAAAATGGTTTTGTAATAGTTTATAGAAGTTGAAAAATTATTATCCATTAATTTCTTTATTCTTTTTAACGCTACAAACAAATTTAAGTACCCTTATTTTGTTATAATAAAAAAGGGAAATGCTTATTTAATTAAAATATTTGTGAGTGTACGCAACTAACATCTTATTTTATTTTTAACAAAAAAGGTTCATATTTAACTTGGTATTAGTTTTTAATTATTGATGACATCTGTTTACTATTTTTTTTTCTTAGAATTTGAAATAAAACTTTTTTTAAATGTTGAAAATTATTTTTACGTTACGAACTTCGTCAATTTTATCATTTTTTTTACATGATTTAAAACTTTAGTTACTCGATTTATTCTTAACGTGTCGTAACGATAAATTACATTGATTCTTTTTAAAATAAAGTGCATTTTTTATTTTAAGTGTGTAAAAGTAAATTAAAGTCAATGACTACACTGACAATTTATTCATTAAAAAAAAAAAATTCCGCTGATGATACACGTTCATGTATGAAAGTGAAAATATATAATTATGTCGCATTTTTTATTTTCCCAGAAATTCTAATCATTAAAATCACATGAAATATTTTTTGCAATTATATTATTTTTTTGTGAAAATATTGATTAAACAATGCTTTATTCAATAATATCGCTAATTATTAAAATTAATTTTTCTTCGAGTTATAGTGATTTTGTTAACACGGTATTTGGGGGTCTTTTTCGTAATATACAAAATATATTTTTTTAAAATATGTTTTTTAATTGTTAACCTTACAATGCTTTATTTTTATTTAAAAAAAAAAAAATTATTGTATTTTTTATTAATATACTAAAATATAACTTTAGTAACGGTGTATTTTGTGTTAAAAAATAATATATTTTCACAAAGATTTAAAAGAAAAGTATGGTTTCATTATATTCCGTGATAGTGGATTAATAAATATTGAAAATTTCATAAAATCTGGTTGATTTCCTGAATATTAAAGTGAAGGAAGGGTCAAAATGTTTTTACATTTTCGGAATCGGCCATTGATTATGCACGTACCTAATACACACATATATATATATATATATATATATATATATATATATATATATATATGTATATATATATATATATATATATATGTTACCTACTTACATAGTATAAGTTTTCTAGGATACTCTTAAATAAAACATAAAAAGATGATAGATTCCCCTCCTATGTTTGTCTAATAAATTGACGCAAAGTTATCAAACATTCAGTCTATATTGAAAAAATTACATTATATATATATATATATATATATATATATATATATATATATGTATATATATATATATATAAATGTATATCTACCCAAAATACGTCTTCAATTCATACGCTCGAGACTTGAAATGTTTATCGGCAGCTGAAAAATAACGGTCATTGTTGTTCTCTATCTCTAACGTGACAAGCTTCTTTTTCATCATCATCATCATCATCATCATCATCATCATCATCATCATCATGATTATTATTATTATTGTTGTTGTTGTTGTTATTATTATTATTATTATTATTATTATTATTATTATTATTATTATTATTGAACCCTGTTTGCCGTTTCTAATATCGGCCCCTATAACTTTTAATAACCCACTAAACATATATATCGTCATGCACGTACGTACTGTTTCGTCATATCACAGGTCAACACTTTATCGAGAGAAGCAAGTGCCTCAAGTTGAGATCAAAACTCGTCCATTTTATCGACAGTCAAAGATTGTAACTGCAAGGCCATCAATACAAGCTGGAAGGAATTGAAGATTTTTAAAAAAAGTTAAAATTCCGTGATATTCAACCAGACTTTTATAATATATATATATATATATATATATATATATATATATATATATATATGTATGTGTCTGTGTATGTGTGTATCTTTCGATGTCCACACATGTTCTAATTCCTGATCATATCTTCACAATGTATAAGGTATACTGAAACGTCACATTGACCGCATGAAAGCAATAAACATGTTTCACGAACAAAGATTTGCTAGTCATTTGTACACCATATATATATACATATACATATATATATATATATATATATATATATATATATATATTTTGCTAAAGAAAAGAACATGTTGCTTATTAAGATACAACTAAAGTTAAACAATTTTCCTTTTATCAGCATTATATATATATAAATATATATATATATACATTGTTAAAGAAAAGACAAATTGTTAACCTTTAGTTGTATCTTAATACGCAAACAACTTCATTATAATTCTATAAATATTAAAAACAGCATTTAAAACCTAATATAATAGTCAATAATGCAGGTAAGTCCAACAGAGCTCATACATCAAAAGTAGAATGCACAATTTTTTACATCATTAAGATTATGTAATCATGCTCCCGAAATTCAGCATCAACAAATATTTATGTGTACATATGTTTCAGAAGTTTTCTATAGTAATCACATATTCAGCACACAAAAAAAAAACGACAAAACCCTATCACTTATTTATAGATCCAGCTACCTATGGAATTGTTAAATGATTACAAACAAATAAAACAAAAATACCAATCAACATCCAGAAACATGATTATCTTATTTCATACTTTTTCTTTTTTATGACTTGCTATAATAACTGAATCTAAGAGTAATATATATATATATATATATATATATATATATATATATATATATATATATATATATATATAGTAAGCTATGAAAATATATTTATGGCAATTAAGCTACACAGCTACACATTAATATATTTTCATAGCTTACTACCTAGCTCTACTTACGTATCGAGCACTGTTGACGTAAATACTGAAAATTGATACATAAAAAAATTATCTACTTATAAAATTTTATGTGGATAAATGAAATACTCATATATATATATATATATATATATATATATATATATATATATATATATATATATATATATATACATATATGTATATATAATACATATATGTATGTATAATATATATATATATAGTTAGATAGATAAATATTATATATATATATATATATATATATATATATATATATATATATATATATATATATATATATATATTACTAGCAGGACCCGTGTCCCGGCGTTGCCCGGGGAAATATAACAGCCTGGTTTTTATTTTTAAGTTAAATGAATCGATTCAGAAAATAAATCATTTTATTAGAAGTAATTTAGGTAATTAAAATAGGATTTAACACGGAGCTGTGCTCTAGCGTTCTGGTGTTCGTTTCAACAGATGTCTCCTTTATAGTGGTAAAAGTTATTCGTACAAAGCTCTTGACCATCCTACATAAAACTGCCCATGGCTAAAACAAGGTGAAGTCAAGTTTAGACCAACCACTGCCAATGATTGTCCTTGGGACTTGTTAATTGTCATGGAAAAACACGATTTAACTGGTAACTGAAGCCTTTTAAATTTTATTGCAGAATCCGACGGAATAATGGGTATTCTGGGAAGGAATGTCAGTTTGCCCCTTGCCACACCAGTTAGTATTACAGCTTCTATCACATTGAGGTTGCATGCGTTTAACACACAGTCCCGTTCCATTACATAGCCTTGGAGCATCAAGTAACATAATTATGCATCAAGCTTTCAGCTGTGTGTTGGCATACCAGGCAATTCTAATGAATTTTAAAATTCTGTAGGGTATTGTACAGCCTGGTCGTCATCGAGGGTAGAATCCACAGAAGTGAAAGTTTGTTCATCACCTGGAATTTCATCAAGCAGTTATTGATTGATGACATGCACCATGTCATTTTTAGGAGCTGGAATTGCTTACTCCGTTAGCCATTCAGGATGCACATAGTTTTCGGCTATATTTAGGTAAACTTTGCTACTAAGTTCTGTGAGTGATGAAACAATTGAGCCAATACCTGGAGTAATAACAATTTTGCCATTGTTGGTTGTTTCAAGCTTGCCATCACCTATTTTTAGGAGGAGGGAGGCAAACTCCCCAGCCATTTGGTCACTATTGAGATGTACACGTATGTTTGTAAATAACGCAACAGTCTTAATGTACTTCCACAAATATGACAATTTAATGCAAGCATCAGTGGGACTTCCATGTGGAACAATAGGAAGCGTTTGTCGGAAGTCACCAGATAATAAAAGTGTTATGCCACCCATCACAACATCACGTCTCTTGAGATCACGCAATGTTTTATCTAGAGCCTCGAACGCCTGTTTATGTGCCATTGTACATTCATCCCATACGATCAAGGAACAATTTTGTAAGACTTTGGCTGAATCTGATCCTCTTTCTATTTGACAAATTGGATCAGCATCTTTTGTTAGATAATGGCAACTTAAATGTGGAGTGAGCTGTCCTACCACCAGGAAGAAGAGTGGCTGCAATGCCTGATAATGTCACTGCCACAGCTATTTTGCCTTCTGACCTAACTTTAGCAAGAATTAACTTTTAACAAATGTCTTACCTGTACCTCCGGGTGCATCAAGGAATATAAGGCCACCTTGCTGATCTTCTACAGTATTAACTACAGTACGAAAAATATGAATTTGCTCATTATTTAGTTGTACGATACCATCTCGAACAATTGATGCTTGCTCATGAGGTTGATAACTAATTTCACGCGTCCATGCAGTAATGACCGGATGTGTATTAGATCGATTATGTGAGGTAAGACCCAATTTTGTCAGTTTTTTACCATTCATCTTGTAAGTCATATCTTTGATATGAACTAAAGCCATATTGAAGATGTCGTCTAAAAATGTTATATCAACTTCAGGCTGTTGATTGTGTTTCCTAAAAAGGAAATCTTCACTAAAAGCTTCTTTGTGTGCATCCCAAAGTCGTTTTGGATGAAACACTGCATATGATGTACACATGATGGCAAACAAATGTCTCAAATTGTCAGCAGATTCAGATATAGATGCTTTCTGTAATGTAGCATCCCAGTGGTTATCACTCTCAAGTAGTCCATGTGCACTACATGCACCCCTGAATGTAGTCCTAACTTGACCATTGATCATTTTTAGGTCATTAAAGCTCTGTGGACCTCTAACATTGTGTAGAAGCAGTCTCAAACAGAAGCAGTCAAATTGATTTGGATGCACGGTGTATACCCTGTCCAAAACTTCTGTTCTTTTAACGCACGAATAGCCTGGAACTGGCTTACCCTGTAATCGTCGCTTGAAGACCTTAGTTTTAGTGTCCCAGGTATAATAAAGTAAAACTTCTGAGTACAAAAGTGTACGTGCAAAAAATATCTGTTTGACACAATTTGAAGAAAGCTGTTAGAGTGGTTGAAGGTGGATTTGCAACTCTATCTGCTGCAGTACTTTCAGTAAAGTATATACGCTGTCCATTTTCTAGATGAACTGATAGGTGAATAACTGGGGGATGATGTATATGTATGTGAAAGTTTAGTATTCTCCAAATGGCTTCATTGGTTGATATGTAAGGTCCTGTATCGTATCTCTTAACTTCATCATGAGCATTACTTTCAATTGTGAAGTTGCTTGAGCACTACCTTTATTTACATATTTACAAATGTATTTTATTGATTTCATGCTGTTGCAATATTCAACATTGATATGTGCATCAAAAATCTTACAAAGCAGTTTATTATGTGGTACAACCCATCGGTTATCTACAGGAACTGTTATGTTGCCAGGTAGGGTAAGTATCGTCTCAAAACCTCCAGCTAAAGGAGATAGTCGTCGATATTGTGGGTAGCCATTTGTATCCGATTGAGTTTCACTCAAGAAGTGTCTGGGATATCTCTTACTGCAGTGTTCATCTTTGAGACAGAGTGAACATCTGTTTATGTTTCCACATGGTCCATGAATCATATGGTGCCTAATGATATCATGTAAAACCGGATCTGCCGATGGATCTGGAATTTCCGCACTGATAACTGAATCTATGTCAGAGGATCTCAATTTGTATCCTCTTTTCTGCCACTCAACAGTGTACATGTATGCTATGACATAAGGGCAGCAGTTTTTGTCGCCGCCACTTACTGCCACCAAGCACAATCAAGGATTTGGTTTACCCGACTCAAATTAAACAATAGCAAGCAATTAAAATTAAAGAGGATTGTCTGCATGTAATGTTCTAAGAAATATTTTTTTTACTTATTGTTATGCCCCCCCCCCCTTACACATGGTGGACCGTACATTTGCTCGCCAGAAGGTGAATCGTAACATAAAACGGGCAGCACTTTTCCCGGTCGCCATCGGCATTTGGCTCACGTGACTCAATCGCAGTCATTTAAAAAAAAATTGAGAATAGTCTTCATTATTAAAAATAAGCATATAATCGTTATTTTATTGCCCCCCCCCCCCCATCCGAATACAATTTGTAATGCTCTGCAGCCTACATTAATTATGTTTGTGTGTTTCAGTGGTGCTCATTTTCCATTTTTCTATTCAGCCAAAGAAAATGGAACTTATATGCAAAGGTAATAGGGGGGATTTTAATGGGGCTCTGTAGGCCTCTTTAATTTTCCAAGGGCCCCTTATCACAGACAAAGCAGATGTTTAAAACGAATTTTTTTTTATGTTAAACATTTGTTAACACGGTAGCAGGGGGGATTGGGGGACTAATAAGTTTGTTTTTGTCTTGTTACTTTTCTCAAAGTATTTAATGTTGAATGGATTTTTCTCAAAGAAGTTAATCGATTTCAACATTAGTAATT
Organism: Sepiola atlantica; assembly: GCA_963556195.1. NCBI lineage: Eukaryota > Metazoa > Mollusca > Cephalopoda > Sepiida > Sepiolidae > Sepiola > Sepiola atlantica. Next base: position 64,134,951 of record OY744530.1, read on the forward strand.
TTATTTTATTTAGTAACTTTGTATGAATTAACATTTTCTCAGAAATGTCAACAGTGATTTTTAAAACTGAAATTTATCTTGTTAATGAATAGTCAGTGATTTTTTTATTGTAAGAAATTAAAAACTCAGAATAGTCAACAGTGATGTTTGAAACGAAAATTTATCATTTTAATGTAAAGTCAGTGATTTTTCTTATTGTGTGAATGAAAACTTTCTCAAAGTAGTCAACAGTGATTTCTGAAGTGAAAATTTATCATTTAAATTAGTAGTCATTGATTTTTTGTATTGTATCAATTCAAATTCTATCAGAATAATCAATAGTGATCGTTTAAAACGAAAATTTATAATTTAAAATGAAAAATTCAGTCTGGCATTTCAGGTTTACTCGGTGGAATGAATGGAACTCTTCAATTATTAAGTCCTAGTGACGTTTGTAATGCAGAAGTAACCTTATTTATTATAATGAAATGTTATTGTAAAAGAATTTGTATATTAAGAAAGTATTTGCTTAGTTTATAAGCGAGATTTTGTGTTAAAAGTAATTGAAAGGTGTAATTATTGAAATATATTGATTCCTGCTGTGTTATTTTGTAACCGAATAAATGAAAATAAAATAACTGAACAGTTTGGTTCAATGTCTGTATAAGTAACAGTTGTTTTAACTTCATGTAAGTAAGGAAAACGTAAACGTTTTTATTAATTGTTAGAGTTTTTTTTTGTTTTTTTTAATTATTATAATATGAAATATCAGAATTATTCAATTTTTTTCTCGTGTAAGGTTCTAAATCCGTATGTAGGAGTATATCATATTTAATTAGCGACGTTTACAAATTCGTATTTGATTCCGTCGGCTTAGTTTTTGTGGGTGGTACGTTATTCTGTAGTCGATGTCAGTTACGAGTAATGATGAAGAAAATATAAAATACGTGTAAATTGAACACATGTCCACCCCCCCACCCGCGATATATATAATTTTTTTGTAATTTTGTTTAAATATGACGTAAAGTTATCTGACTGAGGCTTGTGAAGCGCGAAGTAACGAAAAAATGTAAATAGGGTTATGTATCGGTTCAAATTATGTAGAACTAAGAAATGTTTTAATTTGGAATAAATAGAACGTAAGTGTATTTGTTTAATTTTTCGGTGATTGTGTGTAAGTGAATTTGTTATTTAATGATTTATTTATTATTACAATTAAGGTGAATGTTTTCGATTGTGAAGGTGGTCGGATTAATGTAATCCGTTATTCGATTACTGGGAAGTGTTATTAAAGAAGAATAAGGGAATGATATTCGTGTAATCTGTAAGCGCGGTGTTTTGTTATTTTTCTTTAAAAAAATGTATCTAATCGGTTTGTTTGTTTGGTTACTTGTCTCAAAGTAGTTAACGCCGAGGGAATTATTCGCAAAGAAGTTAATCGATTGCAACAATGTATTTTGTTTTATTTAGTAACTTATAAAAATAATGAAAATGTATTTTTGTTATTGTATGAATTAAAATTCTATCAGAATAGTCAATATTGATCGTTTAAAACGAAAATTTATAAGTTAAATTGAAACATTCAGTCTGGCATTTCAGGTTGACTCGGTGGAATGAATGGAACTCTTCAATTATTAAGTCCAAGTGACGTTTGAAATGCAGAAGTATCCTTATTTATTACAATAAAATTCAATGATCTAGTTTTTTGAATATTTTTTTCTCATAGTCGGTAATTGAAATCCCATTATTAAAAAGTATTTGCTTAGTTTATAAACGAAGTAAAAAAAAACAGTTCGGTTCAAATAGTGTAGAAGTCACATATTTGTTTGTATTTGTATT
>OY744530.1:64141768-64169268 GCA_963556195.1 Sepiola atlantica
CACAATTTACATGACAGCGTGCCAGCGCTTTTTTCGTTCGACACCGGATTTGATTCTTAACCGTTATTCTTACAGCACGGCGATGACGTCGTACCACCAAGGACGTTTATCAAATTAACAAAGAAATAAGTTTCTTTATTCTTGTTTTTTTATGAAAAAAGAAAATATGACTCAATACTGGTCACCCCTGAAGAAGGTATTTTATTCCGTAATCGATAGGATTAATGTAAAAAATAAAAAATAAATAAATTAATCTTGTATTGCTAATTTGGCTTATATTTCAATTTTATATATATATATATATATATATATATATATGTTGATGTTTATTTCTATGTATATAAAAAGGTAAAGGTAAAGTACGCATAGCCTGGACGCGCACGAGTTACGTTGCCGACATCTCACACTGCCCATGACCGTACCGGCGGTGATTTGTTAAGAATCACCGTGTTTAGGGAACAGCATATGGAACCTTCCCTGAGTTTTAGTCTGGTACCCATTTACTGCTGGGTGAACAGAGGGAGTTTTCAGACCCGAAAATTCGCATGCCGTGAGTGGGGTCGAACACGGGTCGTCTAGCCCAAAGACAAGTGCTATAACCACTCGTCCACAGGCCCTCTATGTATATATAAATAAATAAATAAACATATATATGTATATATATATGTATATATATATATATTATATATATTATATATATATATATATATACATACATATATATATATATATATATATATATATATATATATACATATAAATATCTATATATCTATTTATATATATATTTATACATATATATATGTATATATGTAAAATATGAAACTAAAAGTATACTTTTAGAGGATAGAACTCATAGGGAAATAGTTTAAGGTCGATATACGAAGTAGAGCAATTATAAAGTTAAAAGAAAGAAGAGAGATCAATATGTACGAATGACAAATCTATTTCAACTTCGATTGTTCAATGCAAGGTGTACTCGGTAAAATGATGTTTATTTTTCTTTGCTTAAGTCAAGGCTTTTCAAAGATTAAAATCTTATCATCAGAGGAATTACATACAGTGATAAGTTGGCAGTGGAAAAGCCAAGATTCAAAATTTGAAAAAATATAAAGTAATTGGGAGGAAGAGTATGCGTGTAAAAAAATATGGAGTCTGTCTAGTTGGTGATTGTCCGTAGATAGGGTGTCCGGTGAAAAGAGTTTTAAAGATGGAAAAAATAAAAATAAACATGTTTTTACTGAGTACACCTGGCATTGAACAATCACAGTAGAAACAGATTTGTCATTCGTACATATTTATCTCTCTTCTTTCATTTATCTTATATATATATATATATACATATATATATATATATATATATATATATATATATATATATATATATATATATATATATATATACACACACATATATATATATATATATATAGTATAAATTTGAATTTCTCTTCAGGTCTGCGGAATTTGTATGTGGATGTATCTATCTATCTCTCTCTCTCTCTCTATATATATATATATATATATATATATATATATATATACATATATATATATATAGTAAGTTATGAAAATATATTTATGTCAATTCAGCTACACAGAGGCTCCCGCGTTTCATCCCCGGGTCAAACTTCAACCTAAAATGCATGGAGTCATGTGTTATTCTATAGACGGCTAGCGCTTGTTAACCAATCAGAGTCTTTGTTGTTCTCATATCCAATCGTTGGGCTTCGCACAAACAAAAAGCCGGTTTATTTTACTTCCTATTTTCTATACTATTGTTCTGTTTTTTATAGAGTGACCTACATCCTGTTTCTTTGTTGTGTCAATATAATGGATGACCTGATTTAAACACGTGGTTTCTTGTGTTTTATTTTAGGTTTTAGTTTTTAAGTTTTTATGTTATAGTTTAGGTTTTTTTCCTTATTTTTTTGTTTATTTATTTATCTATTTATGTATTGTAAGCCTAGGGTAAACTTTATTTTGTTCAGACAGCTGTTTGTTATCTCACTTCTACAAATTAATAGATTTTTGAGGTCTTTAAAGTTTAGGATTTCAAATTTCTCATTCAGACAGAATTTACACGGGTCGTCTAAATTTCTACATGTACTGGCCTGTCGTATACTTTTCCATTCAATTATTGGTGAACGTCCATTTTGTTTGGGCTCCCAGCCAGTAGTGGTTTACTAGTGCTGTTTTAATTTAACGTTCTTTGTTTTTAAATGTGCTTTTGTGGTCATAATATATGATTTTAAAATCTAGGGAGGTCATACCCACGTAGTACTTCTTGTTATTCAGGCTTTCCTTGGCAAATAGTGTGGCTTGGTAAACAATGCATTTGGTTAGGCATTTATTTTGTAGTGGACAAGGTGTACGATTTATGCAGTTAAATCTTTTCTCTTCATTGCTAACTTTTTCATTTCTATTCGAGTGATAACTGTTAAGGTTTTGTTTTTTTTCTTTTTGTAGTGTTTATATTTTTGTTGTTCTTGGTGTAATTTTAGCTATATTTGTCACTTTTTTATGTAAATTATTATTTTTATCTTCCTCTCTGCTGTTCTATTTTAGTATTTTGTTATTGTGTGCCTTAATTATCGTTTCTAGGTTTTCGCAGCAGCTGTAGAATAGTTTAAGGTTATTTTTATTGAATATTTTATGCAGGGTATTGGTTACGGGGAAGTGTGTTTCAATCAGATTAAGGAATTTCTTGCCGAGTTTAGTTTTTAGCATCTGGTTATAGGGCGGTATATACCAGATTATATTTCTTTTTCTTTTCTTTTTAATTTTATTATAATTATTGGTGTCCTGTTTCTTATATTTAATTACGGTATCATGATAACCACTATTTTCTAGAGCTGTATTGTATATGTTGCTTTCATTTAAACAATATTTTCGTTGCTAGAATAATTGATAAGCATACGTTCGATAGAATTCGGAATTTGTTTCATGATTGATAGGAGTGATTAGACTTTGGGCTTACGTATATTGGATTGGCGTTATTATTTAGGTATGGTTCGTAAGTATTTTTATTTAAGTTTAAAGTGACATCTAGAAAGTTTGTTGTTTTTATGTTAGCCAGTACTTCTACTTTTAGGTCTCGATTTTTCATTTCCATATGTATAATTTTCTTACAGTTTTCTACCTTGACTTTGTTGGAATCTCTTATTATCGCTAATCCATCATCTTTATAAAGGCCGATATCTGTATTATCAAATATATTTGTGAGTGTATATAAAATGAATACCGCCACAAGGTCTGATGCCTCCGGAGAGTCAAGGGAACCATGGCCAAATCAAAGGAGTTTGTCATATTTGTGTTCATCCATTCGTCATCATTATTGATTAAATCTGATCTCCTACATTTTTTAATGATGTGGATGTCCTCCTTGGAGATATCAGTATACATCTCGACAAATTCTAGGGCGATGTCGAAGAGTTTTTTTGATATAGACGGATAGAAATCCACGATGTCAAATTGTAGGAAGGTATATTTGTTCTTATTTTCAATATTATTAACCCAAGTGATTGCTTCTGTAGTATTCACCTATTGGTTAATTCCAGGTCTTTTTTATTTGTTTGTTAATTCTAGATAGAATTGTTTTACTAATTCTTCCTATTTCCGGTTTCGTCGGATTAAGTAAGCGAGTGCTAGGGTCATTGTTAAAATTACTTTAGTGGTCTTTAAATAAGATACTGGGTGCCTTAGGTTTTAATTTACTAACTTTGTCGCTATTTTATTTAGTTTTTAGTTTATTTGTTTACTTTCAGTATTTATTATATCTATGTAATTACGTTCGCTTGTATCTAGTTTTTTGTAGTCTTTCGTAATGTTTTCTGTGAGTAGTTTGTTATACTCTTGTTAATCTATTTTATAAAAATTCCTAGTTTTGTCCGCTTTTACGAAGATTTTGTTAGAGTTGTCTATATTTTTAACGATGGTGTGTAATTGTTTTTGGAAATTATTATGTTGTTTATTAATTCAGTGGTGAAATAAATACTTGTGAAAGTGCTCAAGCACTCGAGGAGCTAAATATTACTATTTCATGTATCCACATGAAATGTTATAAGAGTATATATTTTTTATGTATCAATTCTTAGTATTTACTTCGCACGTGCTCGATGCTTAAGTAAAGCAAGGTAGTAAGATATAAAAATATATTTATGGCAATTAACTACACATTGCCATAAATATATTTCCATAACTTACTACCTAGCTCTACTTACGTATCCAGCACTGAAAATTTATACATAAAAAATTATATTCCCTTATAAAGGTTTATGTGGATACATGAACTAGTAATATATATATATATATATATATATATATATATATATATATATATATATATATACACATATATATATATATATATATATATATATACATATATATATATATATATATATATATATATATATATATATATATATATAAAGGAGATTGTAGTTTGCTTGAAGCATTGCTGGTAAATGTAAGTGTAAATTAGTCGTCCAAGGCTATAGCAATACGATGTGGTGGCCGTGAGATGGAAAAGTGAAAAGAAATAAACGCAGGGAGAAAGTTAAACTCAAAACGATTTATTAATAATTTCACGAAAATCCACTATCCACTACAAATCCGCACTACCCCTCAAATCCAAAATTAGTTACGCACAAACCGAAATCACCCGCATACAAGACAAATGCTCTTCTTCTACCGAATAAACAACACACACCGAAGCCTTCCACCAAACTCTATTGACCAACGGCTTCCCCCTAACTACCATATCTAGCCTTAACAACACCAGAAGACGTAGACACCACACTCTCACCAACACTTGCTTCCTTAAACTCCCCTTCTTAAGCGACCGTATCACTTCTGCTGTCCGCAATGCCATACGTAGTGAGAACCTTAACATACAACTTTCTCACACAGGCACCTCTCTCCGACAACATTTATCCAAAAAAAGCCACTACACCCCAGACCCCTGCTCTCTAGCTAGTTGCCCCATCCCCAACTCTGGCCTCTGCCTCCGCACATATACAGTATACAACCTACAATGCTCTAAGTGTCAAAAGTTCTACATCGGTAGTACCGTTAGGCCTCTACACCAACGCATTAAAGAGCATCTAAACACCCACATTTCTTCCTTCCATAAACACTTAATATCATGTGGCAACACACATCGCTCCATTAGTGTCCGCATCCTCAAGTCTGTCCGCAATATAGGTCAGCTTCGAATTTCGGAAGCTATCCTAATCTCTAAATTTCGTCCTACCTTGAATAACAGATTCGAGTTGTCATCTCCCTTCATCCTCTGATTCTTACATCCTCACACTCCCACCTCCTCACACTCCCACCCCCAACTTACTTGCTTTTTTTTTTTTATTTTATAATCCTCCCCCTTCCCCTAATCTCTTCTTATTGCCCCCCCCTTCCCCTGCTAAAAAAGGTCCCATCCTTGGCTTTTGTCCACTTCACAACTCAAATTCCTTCTCAAGTTTCTAATCTCATTTCTAAAGTCTGAATTTAGAATAAGTTATCTCCCTTTGACAGTAAATTTAAATTTAGATTTGAAGAGAATAAATGGAAAAAAAAGACTAATTGATGAGTCATGTAAAATGAAACATAATAAAATTTAAAAAAATTGGTATATTACTAAACTAATGTTTATAATGTTTTAACCTTAGTTATATGATTGCTTAATGGAATTTTGACATTTTCTGCGTTCCTTCTGCCAATTGTTTTCCCCTGTATTACGATGATCTGACACCGGTTTTTCTCCCGTTTTTTCGACCCTCTCGGTCTTCTATTGTTGTCTTCTGATAATGAAAGTTTTTCTTTCGAAAATTTAAGATTACCCTTTGCCGATCTGTTACCGAAAAAAAAATACTATTTGGTATTTAATCAGTTTTCGTGAAATTATTAATAAATCGTTTTGAGTTTCACTTTCTCCCTGCGTTTATTTCTTTTCACTTTTCCATCTCACGGCAACCACATCGCATTGCTATAGCCTTGGACGACTAATTTACACTTATATATATATATATATATATATATATATATATATATATATATATATATATATATATATATATATTGTTGGTTTCTTTAGCTTAAAATGCAGAAATGTAATTTTAATGTGAACAAAGATGTTACTGAACAAGTACCTACTTAGGATACCTCTTATAGTGAGAATATCATTAATTATACTAAGTAGAAAAAATAAAGATCAACCAATGTGAAAAAACAGTATTAAGCAAGGAAAATGATATGGTATCCACAATATTTTCGATTAATTCCCAACCGGTGTAAACTGGTACCTTCTTTAGTAATAGAAATAATAAGACGATTTTACCATATAGAATAGATCTTTTTTTTATCTCTCTCTGTTCATATTAAATGTAGATAACATTAAATTATATATTTCAGTAGAATATCCATTTTTTTATAGAATTAAAAGTTGTAGCGAGAAAACTCCCGGCAGATTATATCTTGTCGAATTCTTTTTTGTTTTTTAGTGGTGAAACTTTTGTCTGCAAAACTAAAGTTAATCAGAACTGACTCGACAAAATATGTAAGAGCCAACTCGAAAAAAACAACAACTTTATGTTACTGTGAAACTAAAATAAAAGAACGCCAAGAAATCAGAGACATCGTTTCGATGTTCGACTCGAACCCGGAAATTCTTCGTCTAATAGATAATGTGTTACCCCAAATAAACTAACAATTGATTGGAAAACAATTCAGCTAGCTGCCGGAATAAACACTTCGATTAATGACTGTGAAAATCTCCACGCCGGGTGGTATGCTATTCGAATTCTACTATGTCCGGCATATAATGATACACCACAAGAAATATATTCCTATACAACAAAAGACGTCTGTCAGGAACGTAATTTCTCTTGAGATTATAACACTCTCGGGACAGTCCGACAGCGCTACGTACAACCTATTACATGCTAAGGAATAACAAAGAAGGCAGGCTTCATTTGCCTGTTCTTTTTTAGCAAAGTGCAGTATATAGTCTCGGAAGTTTCTCAACCATTAAAACTATATAAAAAACAAAACATTTTAGTTCCAACCCGTTCGGTGGAAAATCACTTTTTTGTAAGTCAATTTACTTTGTGCAGTCACTATATTAGTTTACTTCCAAGAATTTTCGCTAGTCTTAACATTATTTAAGGGATCATCAGTTGTTTACCATGAAAAATTGTTTCGGGAATTTAAAAACAAAACAGTATTTCATATGTGTGGGTGTGTGTGGTGGTGTGTGTAAGCGAAAACGTATACTAATGGCAACTAATGTCTTTTATTTCTGATGGAAATAATATGTATGGATTTATGTACTCGGATCGATTTTTATAGTTGAGCTTGGTGTTCTCAAAGTTCTATTCGATCAGTGTCCTAAATTCAGTTTATTCAACACATGAATGTTGCTCGTTTTTTTTTACAGGAGAGTTCGGCGCTTCTCCCTCGTAAGTAGCTGAAACAAACAATGGGTTCATTTTCTGAGTCATTTATGCTGTCGGATGACTTTTAGTTCACTTCTTCATTTGTGTATTTTATCTACTTTATACACTAATATTGAATATTTAAGTTTTATTTTACTGATACTTTGGAGGTTTTTGATTTTGTTCTTTAGTGCTTTTATCTACATTTTTAATTATAAACATTACCCATTCATTTGACTAAATTTCATGTCTTAGTTATCTTAAATTAAATTTCATTCAATTTCACTTCTACGATGAAGTAATATTTCTAGTTTCTTAGCCAACCATCAATCTAAATATATTTCTACCATTTTAACCTTTTACATTCGATTACCGGCGATCTATCGCTGCCCTTACGTTCCAAGTAGTGGTTCAATAAAAATGGATTATATATATTATTTTTTTTATTAATCGTGCTGTTGCGATGCTAACATCTTTTTTACACAATGTGTTTTTTTCTGATATAATATTTTTTTGATTAGGGTTACATTGGTATATATTGTGGCTGTGTAGATTATCGATGTTGCTAAACAGTTATTTTGTTAGGGGCAATGTACTTTTATTTTACAGTTACATTTTATTTCTATCCTTAACTTTTTTATTTCTATTTAGATTCTTATTACTTATGTAAAATGATGATGCAGCCATGTTGAGTAATAACGCATCAGACGTCATGGGGAGGCTAAGAGCATGGCCCCAGCGTAATGAAGAAAAGCCGAATACTAGATAGATTGTCAATTAGGCATAAAAGAACACAGGAAATGAATCGGTGACTTTTGAACAAGCCCAGGTGTGTGAGATCGACGAGTTCATTTCGGAGTATGACGTCGTAAAAACCGACTCGGTAACCTTTAAAAGAGTTCAGAAGAGGAAGGCACTCGATGTGTAAAGTCAGAAATTAAAATGGCGGTTCTAACGGAAGACGAAGGAGCGCTTACGTAGCAGAGATCGAGTTGAGAGGATATAGAGAAAAACTTGTCGTGGGTCAGCCCCGAAAAGAGGTACCCCCACCACGGCCAAACTGCCGTAAACAACAGGCGTGGGGACCACAAGCCATCCCTAGATTCCGGGAGCAGACTGTTATAGAACGTATTGTTGTGTTATCCTCTAGGTTGGAAGGTAAATCACTCTGCCTGGTTTTCGTGAAAATAACGTTGGGTAGATTCGAAAATCAACCGCCGTCAGGGTAAAGAAAGAGGGGTATTCGTAAGACAATGGAAAGAACAATAATGCCAAAGGACTTTTACTAACAAAGAAATATTAATTGTATATATGTTTATACACAACTTACACCAGCTGGTGGTGAAGAATAAAAAAACAGAGTTTCTCAAGCACGTCCTTGTCTCTGTCGTTGTGTTTTGTTTGATGCTACCGAACTCCCCGAGGAAACGGGTATTGCAACACTTATAGTATAAGTATTGTTATTTTTGGTATTGTTTATATAGTTATCTTTAGTATATTTGTCACTGTTTTTTAGAATTGTATTTTTCTCATTACGGCTGTAATTTAGTTCTTAGTAGTGGTTCAAAAATATTGAATTATATACGTAATTGTTTTTATTAATCGTGCATTTGCGAAGATACCATCTTTTTTAACATCATGTGGTTTTTCCTATATATATATATATATATATATATACACATATATATATATATATATATATATATATATATATATATATATATATATATATATATATATATATAACATCTTTTTTAACATCATGTGGTTTTTCCTATATATATATATATATAGGAAATGGTAGTTTGCTTGAAGCATTGCTAGTAATCAAGTATATATGAAAGTGAGAATTCCGAGGCAGGAGCAATGCAATGTTGAAAACTGGAAGGTGGAATAAGAATGAACAAAAATAAATGACAAGAGACGGTAACTCTCAGATCAATTCATTTATAGTTCAAAATTTAAATATAAAGACTGTAAATGGTAAAATTAGTGGGTTTACTCATAAATATTTACAGGTCCGGAATGGTGGAGACTTTAATCATTTCGAAAGTAACAACCTCTCTTTTTCAAGATGAAAACAAAAGTTGGACTGGCTGTGTGAAATTTTGAAATATAAATGAATTAATCTGAGATTTACCGTCTCCTATCATTTTTTTTCAACACTGATAATTTATTCATTGAAAAAAGTTAAAACAATTATTTTGAATAAATTAATAGAATTCCAATTTTAAAGGAAATGATTATTTATTAATTTAAAGAATACTATTTATTAAATTAATGAATAATGATTTTTTCAATTTTAAATTCTATTTGTTTTAACTTTTTTAAATATTTATTAATGAAAAAGTGACAACACAAATACAAACTTAACTTTGACCGTGAATTGTGAAATTAACAGAATCGTTGAATATCTGAACATAAAATTTAGAAGACGCTGAAGTGGTGAGTGGAGGTATAATCCCGCCTATTTATTACAGAACAGCGTATCGACACATCTCCACGTCAATCGTTAGTAGAAATTATCCAATTGTTTTCATTGTGTTTTCGTTATAATCCTAGTTCTCCATTTTTTATTTTTTGGTTATTTTCAAGGTTTCAAGATTATAAAAAATATTTCTTACGCCGATGATCACACGTTAATGCGCAAAGAAGAAATATAATAATATCGAATTTTTAATTTTCCCAGAAATTCTAATCATAAAAATAACATTGAATATTTTTTTGCAATTATATCATTTTTTTGTGGTAATATTGATTAAAATTTGCTATATCAAATGAAAATATAGCTAATTCAAGGAAGTAAGTTTTCTTCGAGTTATAGTGATTTTATTAACACGGAATTAAGGAGTTTATTTCGTAAATAAAATTCATTGTCAAAATCTACAATGCTTTATTTGTATTATTAAAAATAAAAAAAATATGGTATTTTTATTAATACTTACAAAATATAACGTTAGTAAAAGTGTAGTTTGTTTTCAAAAAATAGTACGTTGCCTAATAAATACTGACAATTTCATAAAAATAATTTCCTGAATTTTAGTGAATTTTGTAAGTGAAGGGAGGGTCAAAATGTTTTTACATTTTGGGAATCGGCTATATATTTAAATAAGATTTTTAAAATTCGTTGTATGTTATGCTAGTCAATGTTTAATTTTAATACATATTCGATTAATAGTAACTAAGAATATTTTTTAAATTGTAATTATAAAAGATACGTTTACACGAGACAGACACACGTCAGACAATTTTATTAATATAGAAAATTAATTATTGTTTATGTGACTTTACTTAAGTACTTTATCTGTTTTTACTTAAATTATTTAATTAATAAGTTTACAACTTTGGTGATATTTTATTTTGACATTTGTACGCAAGATTCTGTGTCATAATCATTTGATTTTTGGGTTTACAGGTGGGAGGGTTGATTTTATAAAAATGTTTACTTCAATTTTTGAATTGTTTGGCGTCTGTGTGTGACATAAAACATTATTATACCACACCTCAAATAACACAAAACAAAAGCAGAAAATAAATAATTTGATTTAAAAAAATATTTTCGTCTGATCTTTTACTTTATCATTTCTGCTTAGATTATACGGATATTTTATTTTAATTATTTTACCGTAATTGTGCTATGTATAACTAAATAATACAACATATATATATATATATATATATATATATATATATATATATATATATATATATATATATATATAGATAACAGAAAGAAGAGAGATAAATATGTACGAATGACAAATCTATTTCAACTTCGATTGTTCAATGCAAGGTGTACTCGGTAAAAACATGTTAATTTTTCTTTCCTTAAGCCAAGGCTTTTCAAAGATTAAAATCTTATCATCAGAGGAATTACATAGATTGACAAATTGGCAGTGGAAAAGCCAACATCCAAAATTTGGAGAGTAAGAGTGTGCGTGTAAACATATGGATTTTGTCCAGTTGGTTAATGTCCGTAGATAAGGTGTCTAGTGAAAGGATATTTAAAGATGGAAAAACGGGTTTCGTGAAGGCTGCGTAGAAATTAAAGAAATTTTAATCTTTGAAAAGACTTGGCTTCAGGAAAGAAAAATAAACATGTTTTTACCGAGTACACCTTGAATTGAACAATCGAAGTTGAAATAGATGTGTTATTCGTACATATTTATCTCTCTTCTTTCTTTTATCTTTATAATTACTCTATCTTGTATATTGAGCTTACACTATTTAACTATAGGTTCTATCCTCTAAAAGTATACATTATTTTCACATATACACACACACACATATATATATATATATATATATATATATATATATATATATATATATATATATATATAATAAGGAAATAAATCATTGTACCGACGTAATGGGATAAATTATAATATATATATATATATATATATATATATATATATATATATATATGTGTGTGTGTATATGTATATATGTATTGATTTATATATATATATATATATATATATATATATATATATATATATATATATGTATATATATGTATGTATATATATGTATATAAATAATTTAATAATTAAATAAATACTTCAACACATAAATAAATAGATCAATGAATAAATATATCCATATCTTTTTATTAAACATTTTACTAATTTCATTAACCTACAAACTATGATTTATTTTTAAATAATAGACGAAACCACACTTTAAAATATTCTTACAGCAATTTTCTTCAATTCAATCAGCCATGCACACCATGGCATAAATAATATTTTCTCCTTCTTATTTTTAGTTTCGATATATAAACTGGGATTTTACGTGCGTTTTGTGCATGTATATATGAATATATTGTATATATTACACTAGGTATATATCAGTGTGTTTGTTTATATGTATATATATATATGTGTGTGTATGTATCAAATGTGGACACCATCCTCATGATACATCTTGTTCTCGCTGTCTCCCCGCCCCCCTCCTTCCTTCGCCGTTCTATTATGTGACCGTGATTCTTTCATCCTTTCGCTCTCGCACCTCAAGCTAATTTTAAAAAGATTCAATAAACATGCCTAATGCACCCTCGTTTAATTTACTTCAATGTATAGAGCACTCTACAAAATAATGTCAACATGAATATTACTTGGATGCTTTTAAAACGTAATTGTATAAAATACAATAAACTTTTACTTAATGTTATTTATATGTATGCATATACTTTTATATAGACACATAAATATATTGATAAATATATAGCGATAGATACAAATATATCAGGCGTGTGAGTCGTAGATAACGAACCCCGTGTGCGTGGATAATTAAGTTTTCAAAATATAAATATATACAAATACATGTTTATTTATTTTTTATAGATGAAATTGTCATACCCGGACACGTGTTTCACTGTTACTGCCACTCATCCGCGTAGCTGACTATGACAGGATTTGAGTAACAATAAAATCTCGATATATATATATATATATATATATATATATATATATATATATATATATATAAACTAGGTTTTAACTTATTACGAAGTAACAAATTTGGTATATATCTGTTCGAAATGTCTTCGAAACTAAAGTATTCTTCATTACAGCTGGTACATATATGTGATGTGGCGACCTTCTTTGAGCCTATTAAAGTAAATGGGCTCTTAAGAGGTCGCTTAAACCGAAACCTCGACTATTCAATGTAAGCTAAAGAAACCAACAATATATGTATATATATATATATATATATATGTGTGTGTGTGTGTATATATATATATATTACTATTTCATGTATCCACATAAACCTTTATAAGGGAATATAATTTTTTATGTATAAATTTTCAGTGCTGGATACGTAAGTAGAGCTAGGTAGTAAGTTATGGAAATATATTTATGGCAATGTGTAGTTAATTGCCATAAATATATTTTTATATCTTTCTACCTTGCTCTACTTACGCATCAAGCACGTGCGAAGTAAATACTGAGAATTGATACATAAAAAATATATACTCTTATAACATTTCATGTGGATACATGAAATAGTAATATTTAGCTCCTCGAGTGCTTGAGCACTTTCACAAGTATTTATTTCACCACTGAATTCATAAACAACATAATAATTTCCAAAAACAATTACACACCATCGTTAAAAATATAGACAACTCTAACAAAATATTCGTAAAAGCGGACAAAACTAGGAATTTTTATAAAATAAATAAACAAGAGTATAACAAACTACTCACAGAAAACATTACGAAAAACTACAAAAAACTAGATACAAGCGAACGTAATTACATAGATGTAATAAATACTGAAAGTAAACAAATCACCTAAAAACTAAAAAAAAATAGCGACAAAGTTAGTAAATTAAAACCTAAGGCACCCAATATCTTATTTAAAGACCACTAAAGTAATTTTAACAATGACCCTAGCACTCGCTTACTTAATCCGACGAAACCGGAAATAGGAAGAATTAGTGAAACAATTATATCTAGAATGAACAAACAAATAAGACCTAGAATTAACCAATAGGTGAATACTACAGAAGCAATCACTTGGGTTAATAATGTTGAAAATAAGAACAAATGTACCTTCCTACAATTTGACATCGTGGATTTCTATCCGTCTATATCAAAAAAACTCTTCGACATCGCCCTAGAATTTGTCGAGATGTATACTGATATCTCCAAGGAGGACATCCACATCATTAAAAAATGTAGATCAGATTTAATCAATAATGATGACGAATGGATGAACACAAATATGACAAACTCTTTTGATTTGGCCATGGTTCACTTGACTCTCCGGAGGCATCAGACCTTGTGGCGGTATTCATTTTATATACACTCACAAATATATTTGATAATACAGATATCGGCGTTTATAAAGATGATGGATTAGCGATAATAAGAGATTCCAACAAAGTTAAGGTAGAAAACTCTAAGAAAAGTATACATATGGAATTGAAAAAACTAGACCTAAAAGTAGAAGTACTGGCTAACATAAAAACAACAAACTTTCTAGATGTCACTTTAAACTTAAATAAAAAATACTTACGAACCATACCTAAATAATAACGCCAATCCAATATACGTAAACCCAAAGTCTAATCACCCCTATCAATCATGAAACAAATTCCGAATTCTGTCGAACGTATGCTTATCAATTATTCTAGCAACGAAAATATTTTTTAAATGAAAGCAACATATACAATACAGCTCTAGAAAATAGTGGTTACCATGATACCGAAATTAAATATAAGAAACAGGACACCAATAATTATAATAAAATTAAAAAGAAAAGAAAAAGAAATATAATCTGGTATATACCGCCCTATAACCAGATGCTAAAAACTAAACTCGGCAAGAAATTCCTAAATCTGATTGAAAAACACTTCCCCGTAACCAATACCCTGCATGAAATATTCAATAAAAATAAACTTAAACTGTCCTACAGCTGCTGCGAAAACCTAGAAACGATAATTAAGGCACACAATACCAAAATACTAAAATAGAACAGCAGAGAGGAAGATAAAAATAATAATTTACATAAAAAAGTGACAAATATAGCTACAATAACACCAAGAACAACAAAAATATAAACACTACAAAAAGAAAAAAAACAAAACCCTTACAGTTATCACTTGAATAGAAATGAAAAAGTTAGCAATGAAGAGAAAAGATTTAACTGCATAAATCGTACACCTTGTCCACTACAAAATAAATGCCTAACCAAATGCATTGTTTACCAAGCCACACTATTTGCCAAGGAAAGCCTGAATAACAAGAAGTACTACGTGGGTATGACCTCCCTAGATTTTAAAATCATATATTATGACCACAAAAGCACATTTAAAAACAAAGAACGTTAAATTAAAACAGCACTAATAAACCACTACTGGCTGGGAGCTCTAACAAAATAGACGTTCACCAATAATTGAATGGAAAAGTATACGACAGGCCAGTACGTGTAGAAATTTAGACAACCCGTGTAAATTCTGTCTGAATGAGAAATTTGAAATCCTTAACTTTAAAGACCTCAAAAATCTATTAATTTGTAGAAGTGAGATAACAAACAGCTGTCTGAACAAAATAAAGTTTACCCTATGCTTACAATACATAAATAGATAAATAAATAAACAAAAGAATAAGTAAAAAAACCTTAACTATAACATGAAAACTTAAAAACTAAAACCTAAAATAAAACACAAGAAACAACGTGTTTAAATCAGGTCATTCATTATATTGACACAACAAAGAAACAGGATGTAGGTCACTCTATAAAAAACAGAATAATAGTATAGGAAATAGGAAGTAAAATAAACCGGCTTTTTGTTTGTGCGAAGCCCAACGATTGGCTATGAGAACAACAAAGACTGTGATTGGTTAACAAGCGCTAGCCGTCTATAGAATAACACATGACTCCATGCATTTTAGGTTGAAGTTTGACCCGGGGATGAAACGCGTGAGCCTCTGTGTAACTGAATTGACATAAATATATTTTCATAACTTACTATATATATATATATATATATATATATATATATATATATATATATAGATAGATAGATATATACATCCACATACAAATTCCGCAGACCTGAAGAGAAATTCAAATTTATACTATATATATATACATATATATATATATATATATATATATATATATATATATATATATATATATATATATATATAAGATTAATGAAAGAAGAGAGATAAATATGTACGAAAGACAAATCTGTTTCTACTTTGATTGTTCAATGCCAGGTGTACTCAGTAAAAACATGTTTATTTTTATTTTTTCCATCTTTAAATCTCTTTTCACCGGACACCCTATCTACGGACAATCACCAACTAGACAGACTCCATATTTTTTTACACGCACACTCTTCCTCTCCATTACTTTATATTTTTTCAAATTTTGAATCTTGACTTTTCCACTGCCAACTTATCCATGTATGTAATTCCTCTGATGATAAGATTTTAATCTTTGAAAAGCCTTGACTTAAGCAAAGAAAAATAAACGTCATTTTACCGAGTACACCTTGCATTGAACAATCGAAGTTGAAATAGATTTGTCATTCGTACATATTGATCTCTCTTCTTTCTTTTAACTGTATAATTGCTCTACTTCGTATATCGACCTTAAACTATTTCCCTATGAGTTCTATCCTCTAAAAGTATACTTTTAGTTTCATATTTTACATATATACATATATATATGAATAACTATATATATATAAATAGATATATAGATATTTATATATATATACATATATATGTTTATTTATTTATATATAGAGAGAGAGGGCCTGTGGACGAGTGGTTATAGCACTTGTCTTTGGGCTAGACGACCCGGGGTCGACCCCACTCACGGCATGCGAATTTTCGGGTCTGAAAACTCTCTCTGTCCACCCAGCAGGAAATGGGTAAAACTCAGGGGCGGTTCCATATGCTGTGCCCTAGACACGGTGTTTTTTGACAAATCACCGCAGCTACGGCCATGGGCAGTGTGCGATGTCGGCAACGTCACTCGTGCGCGTCCAGGCTATGCGACCTTTACCTTTACCTTTTTATATACATAGAAATAAATATATATATATATATATATATATATATCTATATATATAAAAATGTAAAGTTGGTTTGTTCGTTTCCCATGGAAATATACTTCCACTATATCATTACCACTGAAATTTTTTTATAGCAAATCCTTACATCCGAGCTATGTTTTAATGTTATTAACATAATTTTTACTTTACACATAAAAAAAAACACTTTTTATTACAATTCGTTCCTACTAAGTTGCACTTCCCGTTTACAATCCGTTTCTGCGAACCTGCATGTCCAACTTCACTTCCGGATTGACCTTCCTCCTCCCGCTGTCACGTATCTACTTCATACGTAAAAAGTGTTATTATTATTTTTTTCTTTTTCGTCGGCTGAATTAAATATTTTTCTAGCACCAAACAGTAAACACGAATGTTATTTTGTTTTGTGTGAAGTTAAATATTTTATTAAAAACATTTTTTTTTGTCTGCGTTTTTTGTTTATTTTTAAATAATCTAACTTCGAGAACAACAACAACAAAACAAAAAAACAGTAAGTTGTGTGAATGTCAATTTTCGTTTTTGGTTGTTAATATTTGTCTTTTTCTTCCTTCACCGCACAAGAAATAATGAAATATGTAATAAAGACCTCTTCAGTCTCGAAAGACAATGGATACCCCCTGTAAGGGTGTCTGTCTACATTTAAGCAAGTGTTGCGCAATCTCAACCTGCTCATCACGTGAATGAGTAAGTACACCCTTTCTTGATAAAAACGAAACGGAATTTCTTTTCTGTTTGTGTGTTTACTACAGTTACAGGCTGTAACTTACAGCTGTTATGGATTTTTTGACATTTCGGTGACAAAAGTGTTATTATTATTTTTTTCTTTTTCGTCGGCTGAATTAAATATTTTTCTAGCACCAAACAGTAAACACGAATGTTATTTTGTTTTGTGTGAAGTTAAATATTTTATTAAAAATAAACACAAAATTGTTAAACATTTTTTTTGTCTGCGTTTTTTGTTTATTTTTGTTTAAATTTATTATTCAATTTTTATGACAAAAGAGGTTTCTTCAATACTTTGACGGAGAATCCCAAGGCAATCCCAAAAATGGTCGAAGCAGTTTTTTTTTTTCATAAATTAAAAAAGAAAATTGGTCACATGTCCCTTCTTACCACAAACTGGTCTGAAAGGTGTGATCATTTTACGTTAAATTGATACAGGAAAGTGATGCCCTACTCTAAAGTCGGTACTTATCCAGATTAGGACCCAAGCAAAAATCGATTTGGCGTCGGTTAGGGTTAGCTTGGGTCCTAATCTGGATAAGTACCCTAAGGTCTAATATTTTTTAAATTCTGTTAGTGCGGATATTTTTTTCAAGCTGTTTACATGTAATCGCCTTAAATCTATATCTATATATATAAAAATGTAAAGTTGGTTTGTTCGTTTCCCATGCAAATATACTTCCACTATACCATTACCACTGAAATTTTTAATCCTTACATCCGAGCTATGTTTTTCTGTTATTAACATAATTTTTACGGCTGAATTAAATATTTTTCTAGCACCAACCAGTAAACACGAATGTTATTTTGTTTTATGTGAAGTTAAATATTTTATTAAAAATAAACACAAAATTGTTAAACATTTTTTTTGTCTGCGTTTTCTGTTTATTTTTGTTTAAATTTATTAATCAATTTTTATGACAAAAGAGGTTTCTTCAATACTTTGACGGAGAATCCCGATGCAATCCCAAAAATGGTCGAAGCAGTTTACGATTTGAAATATATATATATATATTTTTTTTTTTTTCATAAATTAAAAAAGAAAATTGGTCACATGTCCCTTCTTACCACAAACTGGTCTGAAAGGTGTGATCATTTTACGTTAAATTGATACAGGAAAGTGATGCCCTACTCTAAAGTCGGTACTTATCCAGATTAGGACCCAAGCAAAAATCGACTTGACGTCGGTTAGGGTTAGCTTGGGTCCTAATCTGGATAAGTACCCTAAGGTCTAATATTTTTTAAATTCTTTTAGTGCGGATATTTTTTTCAAGCTGTTTACATGTAATCGCCTTAAATCTATATCTATATATATAAAAATGTAAAGTTGGTTTGTTCGTTTCCCATGCAAATATACTTCCACTATACCATTACCACTGAAATTTTTAATCCTTACATCCGAGCTATGTTTTTCTGTTATTAACATAATTTTTACTTTACACATAAAAAAAACACTTTTTATTACAATTCGTTCCTACTAAGTTGCACTTCCGGTTTACAATCCGTTTCTGCGAACCTGCATGTCCAACTTCACTTCCGGATTGACCTTCCTCCTCTCGCTGTCACGTATCTACTTCATACGTTAAAAGTGTTTTCCTTATTCGTTGTTTTTTTCCCTAAACAAACGTTTACACTAATACTTACCTAACAAACGTGCGTTAATTTCATTTCCTCTCTACTTCGATGTTTTTAAAACCTGCTTCATTCCTCATTTTCTTCCCTTTAATCATGCTTCATCTCTAAAAAAACAAACAACACTACTTGCATTTCTTACACAACCCTTACTCGCGCGTTATAATTGATTGTTTATTTTAAAACCAGTTATCTTTATAAAATTATTCATTCCTACTGTTTTATTTTTACAGGTAAGATTTAATACATAACCCACGTGCTTTAAATTCATTTCGCATTTACTCATTTTTTAGACTTTAACCATCCTTCAGGTACAATTTAATACTTAACAGACGTGCTTTAATTTCATTTCGTATCTACTTCGTTGTTTTTTACACCTGCCTTCTTCCTCATTTTCTTACTTTTAACATGCTTCATCTATAAAAAAAAAAACCATACTTGCAATTCTTCGACAACCCTGAAGCGGGTTATAATTTATTGTTTTTTTTAATCCATTTACCTTTATACAATTATTCTTTCCTACTGTTACATTTATACAGGTAAACATGCCCCCCCGAAGATCAAACTTAGGTCGTCATACTCTCCGTGCAGAAACAAGGCGTCGATTACTTGCAAATCAAACTCATGAACAACTGGCATCTGCAAACCAACAAGCTAGACAAAGGATGATTCAAGTACGTGCGAATGAATCAGCACAGCGACGTGCAGCCAGACTTGAAGAGGAACGGTTGCGGGTACAGCAATCCCGTCAGGCATCTTCAGATCTGCTTCGTTCACAACGTAACGAACGCGAGAGGCTGAGACTAGCAGATCGGCGTCAAACAAGGCTCCATGCTCAACAATCCCTGGATTGGGATCGCCTAGCATTTCATTACAACCCTCATGAGGATTATAGTTTAAGCCACCATGTTCACATAGGCACTATGACTGAAGTGTGTCCCTATTGCAAAGCTCTGAAATTTAAGGGAGAAACTAAAGGATTGTGTTGTGCCGCAGGGAAAATTAAACTACCTCAACTGGCAGATCCACCAGAACCATTAAACACTTTGCTTGCTGGTAATACGGCTGAATCAAAGCATTTTTTATCAAACATCAGGAACTACAACTCATGCTTCCAAATGACGTCGTTCGCTGCAGAAACTATTACAGCTCAATTCATGCCAACTTTTAAAGTAAAAGGACAAATTTACCATAAAGTTGGATCTCTGCTTCCATATCCAGATGCTCAACATAAATTTCTACAAATGTATTTTATCGGTGATAACAATGATGAACTGAATGCACGCTGTGGAATTTCAACCAGTATAAAAAGGTCCATTGTTTCCCAACTGCAAGATATGCTCCATAATAAAAACAATTTAGTTCTTTTATTCAAAACTGCCATTGAAATGATGCCATCTGATACACACAAAATTATTATTCATGCTGACAAAACGCCTGCTGGAGAACATGTGCGAAGATTCAATGCTCCAAGTATAGATGAAGTGGCAATTGTTATAGTTGGAGATCAATTTCAACCTAGGGATATTGTTCTTCATAGGAGGAATGACCAATTAACAAACATTGCTGCAACTCATCGATGCTACGATGCCCTGCAATATCCACTCCTTTTTTGGGATGGTGCTGATGGATATCATTTCAATGTTACCATGATAAATCCAGTTAGTGGCGAAGAAACGGATAAGAAATGCAGCGCAATGAATTATTACTCATACCGAATTATGATTCGAGATAACGAAAACATTCACATTCTGAAATGCCGCCAATTGTTCCACCAATATATTGTAGACATGTATGCAAAAATTGAAACTGAACGTCTGCTATTCATCCGTTTGAATCAGTCCAAACTTCGTTCTGAAGAATATGTTCATTTGCGAGATGCAGTTGTAAATGATGGTAATACAACTAATGTTGGAAGACTAACAATTTTACCATCTTCATATTTAGGCAGTCCACGTCATATGCATGAGTACACTCAAGATGCATTTGCATATGTTCGTCTCTATGGGCGTCCTGACCTCTTCATTACTTTTACATGCAACCCAGCTTGGAATGATATAAAACAACTTTTACTTCCTGGCCAATCATCAGTAGATAGACATGATATTACAGCGCGTGCATTCAGACAAAAGCTTAAATCGCTAATAAATTTCATTGTAAAACATAAAGTATTTGGTTCTGTGTGCTGCTGGATGTATTCAGTGGAATGGCAAAAGAGAGGATTGCCACACTCCCATATCCTAATCTGGCTCTACAACAAAATCAGTCCAAACGAAATCGACAATGTAATATCTGCTGAATTACCTGATGCTGACATTGACAAGGATTTGCATGAAATTGTAATTAAACATATGATACACGGACCTTGCGGTATAATTAATCCAAATTCACCATGCATGCTTGATGGAAAATGCTCAAAGCGATATCCCCGAGCATTACTACCCAACACAGTTACCGGAAATGATGGATACCCTTTATACAAAAGAAGGTCGGTAGAAGATGGCGGTAAATTAGCAACTTTACAAATGCGAAATGGCAATATAGAAGTTGATAACCGATGGGTTGTCCCATATTCACCTTTGCTATCAAAAACCTACAAATCACACATCAATGTGGAATACTGTAACTCTGTTAAGTCCATCAAATACATTTGTAAGTATGTGAATAAAGGCAGCGATATGGCAGTTTTTGCCGTGCAAACACGTAGAAATGATCTGAATGAAAGCCTACATATTGATGAAATCACACAGTATCAAGCTGGAAGATACATAAGCAGCAATGAAGCGGTATGGCGAATTCTTTCTTTTCCCATACATGAACGAAGTCCGGCTATTGTGCACTTAGCAGTACATCTAGAAAATGGACAACGTGTTTACTTTACAGCTTCGAATGTGGAACAAATAGCTTTGAATCCACCGGCTACAACATTAACGGCTTTCTTCATGTTATGTCAAACTGACACATTTGCAAAAACACTCCTCTATTCGGAAGTGCCTCAGTATTACACATGGAATAGGAGCAGACATTCATTTGAACGACGCAAACGAGGACAGCAAGTTGAAGGACAACCTGGAATATTCAAAGAAAACACAATAGGCAGACTGTATACTATCCATCCCAAACAAGATGAATGTTTCTTTCTTCGCATGTTGTTGGTAAATGTGCCTGGTCCAACATCATTCCAGCAATTAAAAATTGTCAATAGCATTACACATGCCACTTTTCGCAGTGCATGTCAAGCTCTGAATTTATTGGAAAATGACAGACACTGGGATGAATGCATTAATGATGCATGCAACACATCCCATCCTAATAATATTCGTGCATTGTTTGCAATCATCTTGACCAATTGCTCCCCTTCATCTCCAATAGAGTTATGGGAGAAATATAAATCACACATGGCCGAAGACATTTTCCATCAAATACGCGATGAAAATCCAAATACCTACCTGGATTTTACATCAGAAATCTATAATGAGGCATTGATAAGAATTGAAAATTTGTGCTTAGAAATTGCAAACAAAGTTCTCAATCAATTAGGAATTACCTCGCCGACACGACCTGCTGCTGCTTTGTTTGATGTAGAATTACATAGGGAACAAAATTACAACACAGATGATCTTTTGTTGTATGTGCAAGAAAATATTCACAAACTAACACCTGAGCAAAAAGCCATTTACAACAAAATAATGCAGACTGTAAATAATGGAGTGGGAAATATATTTTTCTTAGATGCGCCAGGAGGAACTGGTAAAACCTTCTTAATTAAATTTATTTTGGCAGCCATTCGATCACAAAACGGCATAGCCTTAGCTCTTGCATCTTCAGGAATAGCTGCAACATTGCTACCAGGTGGACGAACTGCTCATTCAGCTTTGAAACTACCTTTAAACATGCAATTTATTGAAACTCCCATGTGCAATATTTCCAAAACATCAGGTATGGGAAAGGTATTACAAAAATGTAAACTTATTGTTTGGGATGAATGTACAATGGCACACAAAAAATCACTGGAGGCTCTTGATCGGTCATTGCAAGATTTGCGTGGAAATGGTAGATTATTTGGGAATGCAGTGATATTGCTAGCTGGAGATTTCAGGCAAACATTACCTATAATTCCTCGATCAACACCAGCAGATGAAATAAATGCTTGCCTCAAATACTCCACTTTTTGGCGACATGTTAAGACATTAAATTTGACTATAAATATGCGTGTCCAGCAGCAAAATAATCTATCACCAGAATTCTTTTCAAAACAATTGTTGGGAATTGGGAATGGAAAAGTGCCAGCTAATCTCACTACAGGGCGAATTTCATTGCCACAAAACTTCTGTAATTTAGTTACATCAAAAGACGAATTAATTACAAAAGTATTCCCGGACATCCACATTCATTTTAAGAATCACAGTTGGCTGAGTGAACGAGCCATTCTTGCACCGAAGAACAAAGATGTCCACGAACTCAACAATAATATTCAGTTGAACATTCATGGTGAGTTAGTCACATACAAGTCAGTCGACACTGTTGTTGAAGCAGATGAAGCAGTCAATTATCCCTCAGAGTTTTTGAATTCGCTAGATTTGCCAGGGATTCCACCACATGTACTGCAATTAAAAATTGGTGTACAAATTATCATGCTGCGAAATATTAACCAGCCTAAGCTTTGTAATGGCACACGTCTTTCAGTAAAAAAATTACTGACCAACATCATTGAAGCAACAATTCTTACAGGGCCTTTCAAAGGTGAAGATGTCCTAATTCCGCGCATTCCCATGATTCCAACAGATCTGCCCTTTCAATTTAAGAGATTACAATTCCCAATTCGATTGGCATTTGCTATCACAATCAACAAAGCACAGGGACAATCTTTACAATTTTGTGGCTTATATTTACATACTGATTGCTTCTCACATGGGCAATTATACGTTGCATGTTCTAGAGTCGGCAAACCGGACAATCTCTTCATCTACACTGAAACGGGAACCACTAAGAATATTGTGTATCCACAAGTATTGGAAAATTAAACCATTCATATTAAATGGCAACTTATGGAACTGGATCAAAATGAACTCCAAAAGGCCACCTCTTCATTTCAACTAATAGCCACAGCAACGCGTGGCCGGGTACAGCTAGTATATATATAAAAATGTAAAGTTGGTTTGTTCGTTACCCATGGAAATATACTTCCACTATACCATTACCACTGAAATTTTTTTATAGCAAATCCTTACATCCGAGCTATGTTTTTCTGTTATTAACATAATTTTTACTTTACACATAAAAAAACACTTTTTATTACAATTCGTTCCTACTAAGTTGCACTTCCGGTTTACAATCTGTTTCTGCGAACCTGCATGTCCAACTTCACTTCCGGATTGACCTTCGTCCTCTTGCTGTCACGTATCTACTTCACACGTAAAAAGTTTTTTCCTTATTCGTTGTTTGTTTCCCTAAACAAACGTTTACACTAATACTTACCTAACAAACGTGCGTTAATTTCATTTCCTCTCTACTTCGATGTTTTTAAACCCTGCTTCCTTCCTCATTTTCTTCTCTTTAATCATGCTTCATCTCTAAAAAAAAACAACACTACTTGCATTTCTTACACAACCCTTACTCGCGCGTTATAATTGATCGTTTATTTTAAAACCAGTTATCTTTATAAAATTATTCATTCCTACTGTTTTATTTTTACAAGTAAGATTTAATACATAAACCACGTGCTTTAAGTTCATTTCGCATCTACTCATTTTTTTAACTTTAACCATGCTTCTTCTCTAAAAAAAAACTCAATGTGCGTTAATTTCATTTCCTCTTTACTTCGATGTTTTTAAAACCTGCTTCCTTCATCATTTTCTTTTTAATCATGCTTCATCTCTAAAAAAAACAACAACACTACTTGCATTTCTTACACAACCCTTACTCGCGCGTTATAATTGATTGTTTATTTTAAAACCAGTTACCTTTATAAAATTATTCATTCCTACTGTTTCATTTTTACAGGTAGGATGTAATACATAACCCACGTGCTTTAATTTCATTTCGCATTTACTCATTTTTTAGACTTTAACCATCCTTCAGGTACGATTTAATACTTAACAGACGTGCTTTAATTTCATTTCGTATCTACTTCGTTGTTTTTTAAACCAGCCTTCTTCCTCATTTTCTTACTTTTAACATGCTTCCTCTATAAAAAAAACCATACTTGCATTTCTTCGACAACCCTGAAGCGGGTTATAATTGATTGTTTTTTTAATCCATTTACCTTTATACAATTATTCTTTCTTACTGTTACATTTATACAGGTAAACATGCCCCCCCCCCCCCGAAGATCAAACTTAGGTCGTCATACTCGCCGTGCAGAAACAAGGCGTCGATTACTTGCAAATCAAACTCATGAACAACTGGCATCTGCAAACCAACAAGCTAGACAAAGGATGATTCAAGTACGTGCGAATGAATCAGCACAGCGACGTGCAGCCAGACCTGAAGAGGAACGGTTGCGGGTACAACAATCCCGCCAGGCATCTTCAGATCTGCTTCGTTCACAACGTAACGAACGCGAGAGGCTGAGACTAGCAGATCGGCGTCAAACAAGGCTCCATGCTCAACAATCCTTGGATTGGGATCGCCTAGCATTTCATTACAACCCTCATGAGGATTATAGTTTAAGCCACCATGTTCACATAGGCACTATGACTGAAGTGTGTCCCTATTGCAAAGCTCTGAAATTTAAGGGAGAAACTAAAGGATTGTGTTGTGCCGCAGGAAAAATTAAACTACCTCAACTGGCAGATCCACATGAACCATTAAAAACCGGACAATCTCTTTATCTACACTGAAACGGGAACCACTAAGAATATTGTGTATCCACAAGTATTGGAAAATTAAACCATTCATATTAAATGGCAACTTAAGGAACTGGATCAAAATGAACTCCAAAAGGCCACCTCTTCATTTCAACTAACAGCCACAGCAACGCGTGGCCGGGTACAGCTAGTATAGTATAAATTTGAATTTCTCTTCAGGTCTGAAAAATTTGTATGTGGATGTATATATATATATATATATATATATATATATATATATATATATATATATATATTAGTAGTCACATACTATGTCTGTTTCGCTGTATTACAACTCATCAGTGTAGCTAGAGATTAAAGTGTTTTAATAAGATAATGATAGTAGACTGTTTTTTCGACAGTTGGAACTTGTATCCGCTACGCTGTAAGCCAAGAAGAAGGGAATCTTGCTGTTTATATAATTAACATCAGCTGCCGAAAGTTCCCTATTCAATGATGGTGAGCTTTGTATTATTGCTAAAGGTAGATGGCAATTTACCTTCCTAGAGTAATCCACCCAGATATGTGTATATGTAGTCATCCCTAACATGATATTTGCATTCTGTTTTGTACGTATGGGTTTCATGAATATATGAGTTGTTCTATTAAGCACGCATACATGTAGTTAATTCGGTTCATTACTATTCCGCACCTCAAATCCGCCCCCGCAGATACATAAATAGATTATGTTACAGTAAGTTTTTCTAGGTAGAGCGTTGCATCAGTTGATCATCGTAAAATGTATCAAGTAAAAGTGTAGTTGGAACAGAAACTAGCGGAAGAGGGTTGGTTCGTCTTTGTTGTCTCATGACCAAGTGTGTGACCCGTCGGGGTGAATGGGTTGAAGGTGACGTCAAGTTACACAACTACGAAGACGTAGTAGTAGGATGAGATGAGTGTGTTACGGGTGGAGGAAGGGAGGCATGCAAAGAAAATGCTCGTCATACCCGAAAAGCACGGTGAAACAAGGACTTAGGTAATAGAAATGCCTTTTGATGATTAAATAGGATGATGATTTCAATTAATCTTTCATTCTCTTTTTTCTTCCCTATTTTAATGAAGTTACGTCTTGCGTTTTTTTATTCTGCACAGTTACTGGATTCATACAACACGTGTCTCAAGTGTTCATTTTATTTCGTTCCCATTTTTTATTGCTTCTTTAGTATAATAATATATATAGTATGATATATATATTTTATATACATATATATATATATGTATATGTAAACCCTGTGTATCGCTTTATTGCAGGTCAATATTTTTTAAATTTTGAAAT